>CAUYRH010018914.1:0-41706 GCA_963574655.1 Perodicticus potto
GCTGCAACCAAAAAATGGCCGGGCGTTGTGGCGGGTGCCTGTAGTCCCAGCTACTTGGGAGGCAGAGGCAGGAGACTCGCTTGAGCCTAGGAATTGGAGGTTGCTGTGAGCTGTGATGCCACGGCACTCTACCCAGGGTGACAGCTTGAGGCTTTGTCTCAAAAAAATAAAATAAAATAAAATAAAATAAAAATGAAAAGCTACAAAAACATGCAAAGGTCTCAAAAGCGACCTCCTCAGCACTCAGGACCACCATCTTGGCAATCTTCAACATCCCCACCCAGCACCTGAGCAAGGGCCAGGCCCCAGCCAGGATCTTTCTGGGAAGAGACTGTCCCCAGACTGCTTCTCCTCCTTCCCACGACCTCTGCCCTGAGTCAGACCCACCCTTCCTCTCACCAGAAGGATTCTTGACCCTTTCCTTAGTAGCCCCTCCCTTTCTCTCCCCCAATGTATCTCACTGCCTACCCCTCACCAGATTACTCTCCATCTCTGCTCTGTCCTAACCCCAATGGCTGCCTGTCCTTTTGGGGTGATGTCCAGCTGCCCAACAAGCTCTTCATAGTCCACTACACTGTGGTCTATGCACTGTCCAGTCTTATCTGGCCCCAGACACCCCACCACCACACCCAGCCACAACAGGCCCCCTGCCCATCCTCACAAACACTGCCAACTCATCAGCCCCTCCTGCTTTGCCTGAGCTGTTCCACCCACCCACAGACCCTTCCCTACCACCTCCACCCATCAAAGCCTACCTCTTCTTTCAGTACTTAGTTCAAATTCCTTCATGACCTTGACTCACCAGGAGAAGCCCTTATTCAGGGATCCCTTGGCTCTGAGGGGTCAGAGAAGCACACTGACCACCTTGTGCCTTGGGTGTGTGGCACAGGTTGGCTGGGGCCTCCCTAGTGGGAGTACCCTGGGGACCAGGACCAGGCTTGGTTCATTGTTGGCCTCTCCCCAATGTCTTCCCCATTAGAGATGCTGGATGGATATTTCTGGAATGTATTTGTTGTTAAGGGAGACTCATTTCTCAGCAAAGAAAATCAACATTTGGGTCCCAGAAGAACTGCATGCAGTTGTTTTGAAAAGAAGAAGTGGAAATTATTGACCTTCAAAGCAAATTTGAGCTGAGGGTGTGTCTGAAGCAAAACACACAGAACGAGATAGGGGCCAGGAGGGGTGGGATGACCTTCCAGCTTTGGTGTCGCACCCAGGAGAACATCTTCCTGAGCCAGGAGGGGGTGGAGAGGAACCTCCTGCCCTCCCCCGTGGTCTTTCAGGCTCTGCTGGGTTTGATCACGTTTCTCTTGGTGCAGGTGTGGACCTGGCGTCCTCTGAGCAGGTTCCCCTGTAATGGAGGCCCTGGGGTCCCTGGAGGAAAGCAGAATGTGAGCAGGGCTCAATCCAGCCAGGCCAGCAAAATGGTGCCCGTGGCTGGACGGCCGCATCGACCCTCCAGGAGAGGGAGGAGGGCTGGTGGGGCCAGGCCTGCTGCGCTCAGCAGGTATCTCGTCTGCTCTCTCTTCGGCTATGCCGTACAGCCTTGAAAGAGTCTGTTTGCAATTACAGCTTGTTTTGATTATTAGGTCAGAATATTCATCTCCATGGGCTTATGATAAAAAGCCAGAGCAAGACAGCATTTCTCATTCCAGACTAAGTCTCGCTCTCTCATGTGTGTGTGTGTGTGTGTGTGTGTGTGTGTTTTGCCTTTTCCTTGTTTAACCAATTTATTCAGTTCCTCACTCTAGAAGGGTGGTGGCTGCAAGAGGTAACCTCAGAGGCGGTGAAAGCAGTGACCCTGTGCCGTGGGTGCAGAAGTAGGAGGCCTTGGCGGCTCTCTTGGAGCCCCACCCGGGGAGGAGGCCGGAGTGGGGCAGGCTTTTGACTCACCCTGAAGGCAGCTGGCCTTCTAAAAACAGGCTGGTGTTGGGAGAGTCCCAGGCCTAGGAGGGACCTTGGACATCAACTGTCCAACCCCAACACGCAGTGTGTTAGCTCTATGGCATCCCCACCAAGTAATTAAGCAATCTCTGCTCCCATGCTTCTGAGGACAGGGAGCTCACGACCTCTTCAATTCACGTGGTTCATTGGGCATCAGTTCCAGAAAGGGAAATGCATCCTTTCTTAATATAATGCTGACTCCTTGGCCTCTAAATCTCCTCTAGGCCAACTATCCCTGTTTCTCGACACACCAAGTTTAACATGTATTCAAGTCTCATTACCATCCTAGCAAATGCAACCCTCCCCACCTGATCTGAGCTTGTGCAACCAACCGAAGGAGGGAAACTAAGTGAGGTCTAAGCAGGACTCCCACCTCCCTCCTTCCAAACTGTCCATGGAGACTATGCAGATTTTTGGCAAGTCCAGTTCTAGAGACATGTTCTTACAGGGCACAGTGTGGTCACTGCTCCTGCCTCCCTGGAGCCCCGTTCCTCTGTCCTCCAGCCTGGGCTGCTAAAGTTGATTCCTTCAGAAATCTTCAAGCCAAAGAAGGAAGAGGGTGGAAGAGAGAAAGGGAAGGCACTGTGCTCTCAGTCCTGCTTTCCTGGCCTCAGAGGGGCAGTGGTCTGACTGCTGGAGAAGGGAGAGAGATGAAAAAAATAGAAACAGATAGACAAAGAGACAGAAAGAGATCAGGGTCTCCTGTAGGACCCCCTGAGAGTTTATAAAGATCACTCTCACCCACAGCTACTCAGGAAAACAGTCAAGTTATTTCTGTGACAAACACTTTGAGAAACTGAGGACCAAGACGAGGCTGAGAAAAATGCAGAGGTCACCAAGCTAGTAAAGGCTGGCACCGGGAGAAGAGGCAGAGGAGCGGTCCCAGGAGCAGCAGCTTTGTTCTAGATGGCCTAATAACATCAACAAGATCACTTCTCGTCCAAACCAGGTCCTCGGGACTGAAAGGAAAAACTATTCACACTCACGCAGGCCGCGACACAAGGCAGGACCATGGCTGGCTAAGGGGACATACGGTCCTCCTGCTATGGTCTCCAGGTCCCCAGCCAGCCTCGCCTATCTGCTGTGGCTACCTCAGAGAGTGACCCACAGGCTCAACCCACACTGAACCAGCTCCCAGGACAACACACAGACCTCCCTTTTAGGGACCCTGCTCTGTCCTGTTTGCCCCCGACATCTTCTCTGGGATGACCCCAGGCCCCATGGGGGACTCCCCTGCAGTGCAGCCCTCCATGACCCCCGTGCCATGTGGGCATGTGGTCTGCCCACAGTGTGCAAGATGAGCCCCTGTAAAATCCAGCTCTCCACATAGACTCAGCCTGGAGCCCAACCTGGCCCCTCAACACAGATCCCCCGACAGCTCCGGCTGCCCTCATCATGCCTGCCACCCCCCTCAGAGAACCGGAGGCGGATGTCCACCCTCGTTCTCTTCTGCCCTTGCAGCCTGATTTAGGGTTGAGTTCTCAGTTTTCCTGCCCTTGACTCCTCTGAGTAACCAACACCCCCTACCACACCCCTGTCTGACCCAGGCTTGGTTCCACTGTACCTGCTCCTGACCCACCCTGGGCTTGATTCAATCCCATACAACCCAAGTTCTCCACAAGCAGAACACAGGCCAACACGTCCAAACTGAGCCCCCAACTCGTGCCCCTTCCCCATCAACTCGTGCCCCTTCCCGATTCCTGATGTTAATGAAAAACCCCACCAGGGCCATGTCATAGCAATTCACACACCCGTCCTATTCTCTGTTAGAACAATCACACCCATGTCTAGGGACCGCTCTTGCCACCTTCCCTTTCCCACAAATAGTGCCTAGCATGGGGCTGGCCATGGTCAGCTGTCAGCCATGGAGTGACTATCACAAAGCCAGCAGAGGCCTAACCAGGACATCTGGCTGCATTCTATTCCAGTTGTTCCAAAAGACTGGATTGATTTAACAGGAATGCTTCCTAACGCGTGAACAATTATTATTGTTTTAAATTAGCAAGAATAAAATTCCACCATCTTTCTCCCCGAAGCTGCTTCCAGAGAGGCCAAGCTGTAAATTGGCAGCGCCGGGGAGGAGCTAGACAAACAAACGCCCAAGGAGCTGGAGGAAAGTCTGCAGTGAAAACATCCCCAGTTCACGGTTTTCCTTCAGGGCAGGGAAGAGAGATAAAGGGCAGGATTTTTTTTCTTTTCATCTTAAAAAGCAATCTTACAACTCTTTCCCACCCTTCCTTCTAACTTCAGGAGAGATGCAGGAGGCAACAGACTGAAGGAGGGAAACTAAGTGAAGCAGCTCGTGGGTTTGGAGCACGAGCCGACGGCATGGGGCAGCTTGTGCCGCCTCCTTTCCCCATTCCTTCATGACATGGACAACTTTGTTTCTAGCCACAAGACTGGTTCAGTGTCCAGGGAGCAATGTGCTCTCCGTGCATGGTGGGCCTAGCTGGCCCTCCACACTCTGGGCCTCAGTTTCCCCATCTGCCCCATAATAATGGCCCCTCTGTTTGTGAGACCATGTTCTATGATCTCCCCACAAATTCTTAACTTATTGGGAAAGACAGAACAAGACAAGAGTAGTGACCCCCCTCCTGGCTAGTTTGGGCTTATATACATACACATTGCAGGACCCCAGGGCAGAAGAGCAAGAACCACCCCCGATCCTGACGGCAGCCCAGAACCATGGAGCTCGCTGTAAGAGGCCTCGTGGCTCGGCCCTGTGGTCACGGCAGCACACCCCATCCCCACAGAGCACAATTGTCCACTCCAAGCAGTGACTAAGCTTCATCAGTCACTGGTTTATCCATTGGATTTCATTGCCTCCTTCCCACACTCCAGGGCCGGAAACAGATACAGATGCAACAGGAATGAGTGAGGCCTGTGTCTGAATGAGACGCGGGAACACAACCGGGTCATGCAGGCTGACAAGTGGAAGCCTGGAGGCAGCTCCCCGGTGCGAGCAGGGGGAAGGGTTTGTAACCAAGTCTGGACAGAGATCTGAGACTCTGGGAGACATTTGACCCGAAGCTCAGACTGGGGAAGAAGCACCAACTCTTGGCAGAGTGGACAACAGGGACAATGGGACAGCCAGCATGGTTGTCCCTGCCATACAAAGGAGTCGAACTTTCTTCTGTGGCCCACGGGGAAGCCCAGAAAGTGGTACACAGAGGAATCCAATTGCACAATGCTGGGCTAGACAGTTAGCCTCTGAATACTCACTCTCCTCGTGTATCAAGTGGAATAAAAAGAGCACATACCTCTCTCGGAGTGACCAGTGTACGGATCCTGTGCCCCGAGGGATGTAGATGTGCCGGGAACTCAGTCACTGAATCTGAACTTGCTCACCAACCCCCACCCCCACCCCGCCCTGCCGCAGACTCACCGAGCTTGCTCACACACACATGTGGACACGTGCACACCACTGCCCCACTACCGCTTCCAGGGCACCCCTGAGAAGATGATAATGGTTTTCTTCTGCAAACATTCCCAGCTCATGGACCTGTCTTGGTGCTCCTGCCTCCCTGGGGACGCCCCCAGCCCCATTTCACCCTTCCTCCCAGCAGGCCTGTGACAAACTTACTTAGGCTGGGGAGCCGGCTGCACACGTGTGTTGGAGTAAACAGCCCATATTGTCTGTGGTCTCATAATCGAATTTCCCCAAGAATGGGGAGACATGGGAGCTGAGCTCCAAGGGCTGATGGACAGAACAGATGGGGGCTGGGAGGAGAATGACCCTGGGGACCAGCCAGCTAGGGTGTGGGAAACAGGACAGGAACAGGATACCTTGAATCAAGGGAGAGTCAGGGAAAGGCCCCTCCAGGGCTGCCAGCCCTTGCTCCCTCCTCTCCCTCCCCTGCCCCAGAGGCCCAGGAGCAAGGCCCACGAAATCCTTCGTGTTGCCACAGCTGCCCAAACACGTGGAGAAGTCCTGCTCACCCTGGCCGAATCTCGCGTCCTTGTCATCCGGCTTCAAACTCCTGCAGCCAAGGCTGCTGTGTGGCCACAGGCGCATGCGCCTACCTAGTCCAACTCTCCCTCTCCCATTGCCCAAAAAGCCACAGATGCCAGACCAGGATGAGGAACAGAATTTTCCTGAACATTGGGAAGTACTGGGAGGTGGTGACAGCCCAGGCCACAACTGGAAGCAACTTAAAGCTGATGATTTCAAGGAGCAGGAGGCTGACACAGGGCCCTCCCCAAGTGTGGCCCGTGCCCAGGCAAGGCAGCCCCTCCATCCGCCTTCCTCTGGCTCCTGCAGCCCTGGTGCCTTCTTCCTCTTGGGCTTCCGAGGACGACCACTAACTTCAGAGAGGGCAGAGGGCAGGGGAGAGGAGACCCAGGGAGCCTGCGCTTTATTTCTTCTGATCTCCCAGAAGCACGTGTCTCTTACTAGTGATGCGCCTCATGCTCAGAGGCCAAACAAATTGCCCAAAGGCCGAATCTAGAAAACGATGGGGCAGCTCTCTTTCCACCACTCTGTTCTTGGGATATGTGTGGCCCCCTCAGGGTCAGGGCTCCTTGACTTCAGCCCCCCATTACATCCCAGCCACAGCGGTGCCCGTGAAGGTGGGCAGCAGGTCCTGGGCCTGTGTCGGCGCCCTCCCAGCTGGTCCGGCCGCCTTGGAACATGTCAGGGAGCAGCAGGCCGTGGGCACAGTGAGCTCAGGGAGTTTAACAAATGTTTATAAAACCTTTTCATACGCAGTTAATGATCCTTATTAGGACCTGAAAAAGCAGTCACTCATGCCACGTCCCAGCTTTAAGGAGCGTTTTATTATTACACACCACTCCACAAATTAATGAGAGAAGCCGTGGCCCATTTGTCAGCGGGGCCAACGCCCGGGGATGCTGGCAAGAGGCTTTTGTCCTGGGGCTGCTTGGGCCAGATTCCCAGCTCCACCTGCCCTCCCGGCTGTCCCCACATGCCCACCACCCTCAAGCTGTCAGCCCACCAGCTGCCTCCCCTTTGGAAAGTCCCACCTTGGGGCTGCTGTGGTCCCAGATCCCTGTGCCAGGGCCTGAGGCAAAAAAGGCTTGACTATCTCCCGGAGACACTGGGGTGAGGAAACTTCCTGTCCTGGGGAGAGGGAGGTGTGAGAAACACAGATGCCTAAGCCCCAGTCCCAAATCTGAATTCTTAACCGGGTGCCCAGCTGGTCTGAAGACCTATATTTGAGAGACATGGGGCTGGAGACATGAGCCTCTGGTGTCCACATGCGAATTCTAGCTCTGCCCCTGACCATGTGACCTTAGAAAAATCTCTTCAGTTTTCCTCAGTATCTCCATCTGTAAAACGGGTATGTCATGTCTCCCTCCAAATGGTTTTTTAAGTATTGTGTCATCACATATGAGCAAAGTGTGTGCCATCATGATGCAGGCAAACGTGCCTCTGCTGTTAAAATCATGGATTAATGGCACTTAGAGCAGGAAACCGTCACGGTCTAGGTGATAAGCAGGCAGTGAAACTAGGCAGGGTGATGGTTGCACAACATTGTCAATAGATGTATGAAATACCACTGAATTGTATACTTAAAAATGGTTTATGTTGGCTCGGTGCCTGTAACTCAAGCAGCTGGGGTGCCAGCCACATACAGCAGAGCTGGAGGGTTCAAATCTAGCCTGGGCCTGCCAAACAACAATGACAACTACAACCAAAAAATAGCCAGATGTTGTGGTGGGCGCCTGTAGTCCCAGCTACTTGGGAGGCCGAGGCAAGAGAATCATTTAAGCCCAGGAGTTTGAAGTTGCTGTGAGCAGTGACACCACAGCACTCTACTGAGGGAGACAGTGTGACTCTGTCTCAAAAAATAAAAAAAATGGTTTATGTTGGCCAGGCACAGTGGTTCACACCTGTAATCTTAGCACTCTGGGAGGCCAAGGGATGTAGATCCCTTGAGCTTAGGAGTTTGAGACCAGCCTGAGCAAGAGACTCCATCTCTAATAAAAATAGAAAAATTATCCAGGCATCATGGTGGGCACCTATTGTGCCAGCTACTCAGGAGACTGAGGCAGGAGGATCTCTTGAACCCAAGAGTTAGAGGTTACTTGAGCTATGATAACACCAGTGCTCTCTGGCCAGGGTAACAGGCAAACTTCACAACCAAAATGGTTTACGTTAAGTAAATTTTCCCTCCATACAAAGAAAGCGAAGCTAACTAAGTTCTTTTTTATCTTGAGTATGACATGCTTACCAGGCTCTGAGCCTTTACCCAGGCTGTTCCCTCTGCCGATTCACACTGTAGGGTTCATTGGAAGTCATTCCCTCCAGGACTCCCTTGCTGGCCTCCACGGAATGCCATCACTAACCAACGGGCTGGGGGAGAGGGTTCCTAGGTGCAGCCGTCCCTCCTCGGGCACAGAGTAGGCCCTCAATATTTACTGTTTGGATGGAAGATTTCATTCTAACCCAGCCCTGGGTTTAGAGACAAAGCCAGTGTGTCCATTGCAGCTCCCCTAGTTGCACAGTTGGTGGTGGGGCTGGAGGCCAGGCCTGCTCACCCCCAGAAAGGGCCACTTGCTTCCATGCCTTGCCAGCAGCACCCCCTGGGCAGAAAGCACGGGCCAGACAGGTTAGCCTCTCCTTCCCAACCATTAGTTAATCTGTCCTGGTCCAGTGTGCCAGGGCCCTGTCAGCCCTTCTTGTTTCCTCAGGACATCGCTGTTTATATGGTTGAGGTCTTATCGCAAACAGGCAGGCAAAGGCTTATCCTAGGGAAACTTGTCCCCCAAGCCCCCTAACCCCCAGGCCACTTAGACTTTAGTCTTCTGGGTGCTGCTGCTAGAAACTGCCCGTGCACAGGGCCTCAGTTTACTCACCCTTTACATAAACAGATGAACAACCACTTATCAATTTAACGCTGTTAGGGAAGCGGTCAAGGGGTGGTCTTTGTTTTACAAAGGTTTCAATCCCAGCTCCACTCCTCATGGTATGACCCTGAGCAGGTGATTTCATCAAGGCACGCCTTGCGTCCTCGAAGTCATAGAATTAGAATGATTCTAGTGCCTTTACTTTCCGGGTCTATGGCACTTTGCAGTACTTAACACCAAGGCTGGAGCACTGCTGGCCCTTGCCAATGTGAGCTGTGATTTTTAGAAGTCCTTCCCTTATCCTCGCGGCTTACATCCCTCCCTGCTCTTCCTTTACAATGTGGAGGATAGTAGCAAACTGGGTGCCCACCACTGGGGGACCATCCTCCTTGGCCAGCACTGCTCACCAGGATAATCAGAATACATGAAATACATGCAAGGAAAGCCTGGCTCTGATAACTTTTGGCCACTTTGACCTTGGATGCATCATGAAAACAAAAAATGGAATTTACGGAAGAAGAAATAGAGATCCAGAGAAAGCTAAGGCTGCTCTCATTGGCATAGTTGTGCAGATATAAAGAGAATCCAGGCCTGGGGCAAGGCAGGGCTCTGGCTCCGGCTGTGTGGTCTTGAGCCAGTCGTTGCCCTCGTGGGCCTCTGTGTCTCCAGACATAAAATGAGCACATCAATCCTCTGCTGCCAAACCTTCAGAAGATGCACAGTGAACATGAGGGAGGGCCTGTGGGCTGCACTGCCAGGCAGGTGGACAGGACAAGGCATTCATATGAAAGTGCGGGTGATTATAAATTGGTTTCACAATAGTACTGAGTACATTGGATACTTTTTCTTCCATTGGTGAGATACTTTACTAAGAAGAATATCTTGGATACTTTGTCTTCCATTCTTGAGATATTTTGCTAAGAAGAATATGTTCCACCTCCATCCATGGAAACACAAAAGAGGTAAAGTCTCCATCTTTTGTAAGGCTGCATAGTATTCCATGGTGTAAATAGACCACAATTTATTAATCCATTCATGGGTCAAAGGGCATGTGGGCTTCTTCCATGACTTGGCAATTATGAATTGAGCTGCAATAAACAATCTGGTGCAAATATCTTTCTTGTAAAGTGATTTTTGGTCTTTCAGATATATACCTAGTACAGGAATTGCAGGATCAAACAGCAGGTCTACTTTTAGATCCCTAAGTCCTCCAAACTTCTTTCCAAATGGAATGTATTAGCTTGCATTCTCACCAGCAGTGCAGAAGTGTTCCCTTTTCTCCACATCCATACCAATACCTGTAGTTTTGGAATTTTGTTATGTGGGCTACTCTTACTGGAGTTAGATGATATCTCAAAAGTGGTTTTGATTTGGATTTCTCTGATAATTAAAGATGATGAGCATTTTTTCATGTGTCTGTAGGCTTCTGTTCAAGTCTCTTGCCCACAATTAAATGAGATCACTTGTTCTTTTCTTATTAATAAGTTTGAGTTCTCTGTGGATTCTGGTTATCAAACCTTTGTCGGAAATATAACCTGCAAATATCTTCTCCCATTCCGAGGGCTGTCTGCTTGCTTTACTTACTGTGTACTTGGTTGTGCAGAAGTTTTTTAGTTTGATCAGATCCCAGTAATGTATTTTTGGTGTTGCTCCAATGGCCCAGGAGGGTCCTCCTCATAAAGTATTCTCCGAGGCCAATTTCTTCAAGTGTTTCTCCTGCACTCTCTCCAAGAATCTTTATAGTCTCATGTCTTAGGTTTAAATCTTTTACCCAGTGAAAGTCAATTTTTATTAATGATGAAAGGTGTGGGTCCAGTTTCAGTCTTCTACAAGTCGCCAGCCAATTCACCCAGCACCATTTGTTAAATAGGGACTCTTTCCCCCATTTGTGTTTTTGATAGGCTTATCAAAGATCAAGTGATGATAATTGTCTGGGTTCATCCCTTGTTTCTCTATTCTGTTCCATATATCTACCTCTCTATTTTTGTGCTAGTACAAAGTCATTTCAAAATCATTAGGGCTAAAGCAGAACTCTGCCTTCCACCCCAACTTCCAAATCTGCTTCTCTCTCAGTAAATGCCACTCCCACCTCCTACCCAGAGGCTCAAGGTCACAATTCTGCCCTTTATCTTCAATTGTTCTCCTGTCCTCCCCTCCTACACTCATCCTTTCCTACAACCATCCCTTCAGCAAGACCTATCCACTCTGCCTTGGAGACACACCCCAAAGCCACTTCTCTCCATCACTGCTGCCTACATCCAGGGCCAATCTGCAGCCATCTGGACCTGAACTATATAAGAGATGCCTGACTTCCCTTCCAACTTCATGGGTCCCTACATCTAATTCATTTTAAAAGTAACTGGATCCCTTCACTCTTCAGTTTAAACCCCTCTGAAGTCTCTTTCTCTAACTGAAATAAAACATAAGCCCCTTACCTGCCTTATGAGCAGGTAACCTCACAGCTGCCTCAGTCCCACCCCCCCTGTTTGCTTCAGTTGTTATCTCTCTTGCTTCCTACAATTCTGAGGGCAAGAAACTTTCCCCTATGACTCACTGCTGTGTCCTAGCACGAGCATAGAGTATGGCACATGGTAGGTGCTCAGCAAAAATGTATTGACTGAATGAATAAAAGACTAAATGGGTGAATGAGATATATCTTCCAAAGGCCTACATCAGATACAAAGGTTTACTCAGGAGGGAGACTCGAGGATGTAAGACAATAAATTATTCTCAAAGAAGCAGCTTGTAGGCAAGGTGACAGGAGCGAATGGCTTTGCACCACCAGGTCTCAGTGGTGCTGCCTCTTCTGCCATATGAGTCCAGCTCCCTCTACGCCTGGCTGAAAAACTTCTCCCTCTCTTCAAGCCTTAACCCCTAGCACCCACTGATGAGCTTGCCCTGCCCCTGTTGCCTGGCCACGGCAGATCTCTCCTCCCTTTGCTTTTCTGTGGACCCACATTCCCCCTGGAGCCTCATCCTCAACCAGCCCTGTCTCTTGCTCTGCCACACCTCTGGAGTGAGGACCGAGTCTATGTCTCATGTGGGTGCCCACCAGAGAGCATGGGGCGCAGCACCGTGTTGGCCCTCCATAAAGGCCTGCCCACTACCCATGCAGTTAACCAACAAGGACCATGCCCACTTTGGGGAAGTGGTGATGCGATGATGCACTCTGCCCTCCGGGAGCTTCCAGCCCAAACGGAGAGACAGAGGATCATAAGACGAGCTAATTGTTTTAATGGAGACAGACATAGAAAGAGCAAAAGGGATCACAAAATAAGCAAAAGTAAATCAAGTCATAAAGTGGCATATACAGTGGGATACCATTTGCCCAAAACTTTAAGACCTGAAAAACCATACTGTGTATTGTTTTATGAACACAAAAATACATGGTTTTAAAAAATAACCAAAAACATGCATGAGAATGAGAGACACCATCTGGGGCAAGAAAGGAAGGAGGACAGAATTGTGGAGGACACATAGGGGGCCACAAACATATCTATAACTTTTTTTTCTTAAAAAGAAAAGAGAGATCTGAAGTACACATGGCATAATATTAGGATAAGAGAGCTCAGCGGGTGGCCCATGGGTGTTTGTTATATTATGGTAGGAGAGTCTTTGTGTTTGAAATAGTCCAAGACCATTTTATTTTAAATGCCATGTGATTACAGAAAAAGCACCCAGTCTGTTGAATGAGTGCCTGATGTGTTCATGGATGAGTGGATGGGTAAGTATTGGTAGATGAAAGGATAAATATGTACATGGGTGGTGGGTGAATAGAAAAATAGATGTTTGCATGTATGGATGGATGGATGGTGAATGGACGGACACATGGATAGAAGGGAGGGCGGTGCCTGTGGCTCAACGGAGTAGGGCGCCAGCCCCATATGCTGGAGGTGGAGGGTTCAAACCTAGCCCCAGCCAAAAACTGCAAAAAAAAAAAAAAATGAATGAATAGATAGGTGGCAAGTAGATGGATCAGTGAATGGATGGGTAAATTAACGAATGGGTGGATCAAATAGATGAACAGCAGAAAAGGTGCTAGCGATTCTCAAAATTTACCCTGTTCACTCCACATTTGGTGAATACTTAACCACATGACAAGCCCTTTATGTGTCCATGGCATGGTGCATGCAAGAGTTGTCAAGTCCCTTCCCTACAGTGCTCTAAAGCTGGAGTCAAGATTCAGGCCCAGTGGGGAGACAGTGTGAAGTGCTGTGGTCACAGATGCATGTCCGCTATGCTCAAGGGCCACAGCTAAAGGAGAGACAAGCTCCTATCAGGCAGGTCACCATCCGCCAGGTCCCCCCATTCCAGCCCACACTGGCTGATGGAGGGAATGGTGGTCCCTGGCTCAGCGGTGGCTCTGGCGCTACGGTCAGGAGCCCTTCCTTGGTTCCGCACGTGTTCTTTGTGCCTTGGCTTGATGGCCTCAGTGCCTGGATGTGGTTGCCAGCACCTGGCAGAGGAGGGAGTTGGGAAGCTCATGTGTGTGCCTGCATATTTGACCCTGATGGCAGCATGTTTTTTTATCTCTCCAAACAAGTCTCCAACGAGAATCTTTATTGCTCGGCACAGTCTCCCAGCTAACTAGGAGAGCATTTTTCTAATTACATATCCCTTGAAATACACCCGGGTTTGAGTTAACACCTCTTCAGTCTGCCAAAACCTAAGTCATTTTAAAATTAGTTCTGGAGGTTTTGCAAAAACCCCACCGGGATGCAGCATTCCTTTTCCACCAAGTTGTGTACTGAAAACTCTCCCCAGATGCCAAGAACGGCTTTCCTTGGAGACTCTGCGGAGAGAGCTCAGGGAGAGGCCCACATCCTGGCCCAGCAGGCCCTGCTCTCGCTCAGGTCTGTTGAGCAACCCTTGCAATGCTACAGGATCGATAGAATCATAAATGCATTTTGCCCTAAGCAGTCTCTCTGATACTTTTTGAAAACCATGTAGATGGGAGGGAAATGCGATCCATATGGTTTTGAATCATTAACACTTAAATCGTCAAAATAGAGGTTGTTTTTTTTATTTTTATTTTTTTCCTGGAGAAATTTCATATCCAAGGCGCCTTTAGTGGCTCTTTAATAAACTGTTTAAAATTCTGTTGTTCTCCCTTAAACACGCAAGCACATGCTCACATATGCAGCACACGTATGTGCACCCCACTAACTCCAGAATGGCAACATTGGGAAATGCAACCTATGAGGCACATTTATCCCCAAGATAGGGTGAGTTAAAAGGCTACTTGAGACACCTTCCGGGCACTGGTGGTCAATGAAATTTACTCTGTTCAATGATTCAGGTTGAAGAGTTCCATAAAGCTTTGAGCTCATTTGGACAAGCTCTTTAGTGGTATAGATGAGAAAGCTGGGACCCAAAGGCTGCTCAGACACTTGAAGAGTTGGTAGAAGTCACAGGGAACTATTTCTGAGTGAGAAGACTGCATTAGCAAAATGGCACCTGCTGCTGCCCCACTAAATGGTAGGGCCCACGGTAGGGACGAGACAAGAGAGACAGGCTGGCCACTGATCATGGAGCACATCCCATGGCTGCACAGAATCTAAATAATTCAACTGCCTGCTTTTTAGCCTGCAATTCAAGGTCAAGGGAGAAGGGACCATTGTTTTCATGCAACACAGATCAGATCCTAACTCTTGATGCAATGGAAAGGAAGCCTCAGAAAAATAGTGCAATCAGATCATGGCAGGAGCTCTTGGGAGAAAAAATGGTGTCGTGGGCATGAGGGCAGAAAGAAGAAGCAAGTCTGAAAGGCATTGTGGAGGGAAAATTTATAGGATCGGGGGACCAAATGAGTGTAGCTGGTGACAGAGAAACAGCGTCGGTATGGTTATTTTTTTCCTATTGCTGCTATAAAAGATTGGCCCAAACATAATGGCTTCAAACATGCAAATTTGTTCTCTTACAGTTTTATGGGTCAGAAGTCCAAAAACAAGGTGTGGTGCCTGTGGCTCAAAGGAGTAGGGTGCCAGCCCCATATGTCAGAGATGGCGGGTTCAAACCCAGCCCCGACCAAAAACAGCAAAAAAAAAAAAAAAAAGTCTAAAAAACGAGCCCTACAAAGCTAAAATCGAGTTGTCAGCAGGGATGGTTCCTTCTGGAGGCTCTAGAGGAGAATCCGTTCTTTGCTTCTTCCAGCTTCCAGCGTCTGTCAGCACTCTTTGGCCCACCTCTTACTTTTATTGTCACATCGACTACTCGCTCTGACCCTCCTGCTTCCCTCTTAGAAGGACCTTCATGATTACATCAGACTTTCCTGAATAATCCTGGATAATCTCCCCATCTCAAAATTCCTACACTTAATTCTATCTGCAAAGTCTCCATGGCCACATAAGGTAGCATTCCCAGGTTCAAGGCATAAGTATGCTAATATCTGGGGGGTTGGGATGCATTATTCAGCCCACCACGAGAATGAAACCCAGATTCCTGTCTTTGGCAACCAAAGAATGAAGGCGGTTAGAGGGGAAAATGATGAACGTGATGTAGGAAATGATGGTTCTAATTAGAAGCTTGGGGGACATTCAGGAAGGGATTTTCATTAGGGAATGGTCCCCCGTGCGGATCCAAAACAGAGAAGGGAAGTGTGATCCGGGACCGTGATTATCAGGTCCTGGGCAATGTCAACATACCTGTATTCATAAGAATAAACAAAGCTTGACTCATTTCATGTGTATGTCCTAGGCAAAATAATGGCCAAGGCTAGAAAGCCAGGGACAAACCTGCTTTGGGCAGGAAACACAGGAGGCAGCAGTGAAAGAGGTGGAGGAGGAATTAGATCACTGATCCAAGAAAGGGGAGTGGACAAGGCTGGGGTGGGAAGGGCAGGGAAGGAAGGAGAACAATGTCAGATGCAAGATGGAGATCAATCCTCATTGTATATCAAATCAGCACATCGTACCCCATAAATGCATGAATGTGCACAGTTATGATTTAATAAGGAATTTTTTTTAAAAGACAGGAACCAAATAGGATAGGTCAATGGTGACTTCAAAACAATTTGAGCAGAGTGGACACAAATGGCTACATTTGTACAGGTTTGGGAGCATGGCTTGCCATGGAATTTCTCAGAAAAGCAGACAGTGAGAGAGCTTTGTACACAGAAGGCAGAAATGGGGAAAGGCTGGTGCCCAAGACACTAAACGCTGGAGCCAGTTCTCAGAGGGGTCAGCGCAGCTGGGGACAGGATGGGGGTTGGGAGAGGAAAAGGGGAGTATTGGTCCCTCCTGCTTTCTCAGGCTGAGAGAGAAGGGAAGGGTGGCTACTAGCAATCAGCAGTTTGAAGATGGAAAGAGAAGTTCGTCTAGATTTTGCACACAAACAGAAGGCGAAGTCATCAGATGAGAATGAAACAGGGAGAGGCTAGAGGTATTTGTGGGGCTGCAAGACAGAAGAGAAGTCCTCGGGGTGGCTCCATGCAGGACCCAGCCCCACCACGCACTTTCTGACCCTCTGCCTGGTGGTCACAGCTCTCTACCCTTTGGGCTTTCCAAGCTGTGAGGCTGAGAAAAAGGAGCTTCCCTGGGTTGGCTGGGGCATGGTCTCCACTCTCTTCTTTGTTCTTCCTGTGACAGAGACCTCAGGTTGCTCAGCCTGAGCAGTCCTGCGTGAATCATGCGAATGAGCACATAAACTTGCAAGGGAGCCCCTTCCTCTTCCCCTCACCCAGGAACCCCAACCCAGGCCTCCCTCCCATGTCCCAACCAGATCTCCAGGCTCTGTGTGACCTCAGCCAACTCACTCCCTGTCTCTGGGCCTCCTGATGAAATGAGACACTTGGAGCAATGACTGCCAAGGACCTTCAAGTCCTCTTGCCCCTGGAGCACAGCCTTGGACACCAGGAGCCGTCTGAGTTGCCGCAGGGAGCCCCAGCCTCTTTGGAGACAGGCCCAGGACTCTGTCATTTCGTAAACATGATGCAGGCCTGTTTGGTGCTGCATAGCTGTGGTTTTCTGTTTTCCCCAGCAGTAGCAGCAAGGCGGGGGCTGCAGCTGAGCCAGCCCAGCAGGGAGGGAGAGCTTGGCGGGGAGGAGGCCAGGAGAGAGAGTGCTTCTCTGTACTGCTTGGCTCAAAGTTTGCAAAAGGGAAAAATATTCATGCTGGTCAACTTTCCTCCGTCCCCACCCACCCATTCCAGAGAAAGTGGTGCTTCCTAGCCTCTTTTATAAAAGCAAAACACGTTCTCCAGGTTGTCCCTCCCCTGCTTTGGGGCAACACTAATATACAGCCCTAGAAAACTTAGCCTTGCGCGGGTCTTCCAGGCAGGAAGCAATGCCCCGGGGATCACATGTGGGTGAGTATGGAAGCCCTCAGCACAAGAAGTGACAGACCTGCATACACCTCCATGTGCCCAGACCCTCACCAGGACCCAGCACAGAGTAGGCCCAGATAATTCCGTGTTTGTAAAGCCAACTAGAATGGAATCTGGGAAGATGGTCCTTGGAGAAATGACATGGCTATGGAGGTTCTGGCAATGTAGCTGGTGCTACACTCTTCCCCCTCTTACCTGGACCTGGGGACACATCCCCCAGCTGCTGAAAGAGGGGTGAGCTGCTAAGAACACATGTGGCTCCTTCTCCAGCTGAGGGGGACTGTCCTGCCCACAGATGCCCAGGAATCTGCTCATCCCTCCAACAGGCAGCCCCTGCCCTGATTTGCCAATGCTAGAGTGTCTATCCTTGCCCTCCAGCTTCAAGTCAGGACCGATCTCTGGTGCAAGCCTAAGTCCTGAGCTCCCTGTTGGATGAGGCAGTGGCTGCACAGCACATCTCTGCCTAGCCCCTTCCCCTTCCCATCCCGCTTCCCTCATTGCCTCACTGGGATATCCGGAGAATTCCCCCTCAGCACACCACTGGGAGTCCAGGACTCCCAGCTTTAGCTTCTGTTCTAGTGAACCTGACCTTTCCAGATGAGACCTGGATTGGGTACACCTTTCCTACCTAAAGCTACAGGAAAGAGTACACAGCATCTGACAGCAACCATTTGAGCAGCCCAGCGCTTACTGGCACGAGAGGGCAGGCGTGCTAGGACCACAGCAGTAGCTGAAAAAGCCAGGGCACAGATTGGGTCTTAAAAGCTCCAGAGACCACCCAAGGCCACACAAGCATTCAAGACACCAAGACCCACCACAGCTCAAACAGCCTGACCAGTTTGGCCTGGTGAGCTGGGGGCCAGCACAGACAGAAGAGGCAACCCTTAGACAGCGCAGAGCAGCATCATGAAGCAAAGAAGCTGGGCTGTGGAACAAGGTCAGGGGAGTCCTCGGCCCCTCTTGGCCAAAGAACTCAACAGCTAAGCCAAGTCCACTGCAAGTGCACTGCATACAATTCGTCCTATTTAATCCTCCC
This sequence comes from Perodicticus potto, assembly GCA_963574655.1. Lineage (NCBI taxonomy): Eukaryota > Metazoa > Chordata > Mammalia > Primates > Lorisidae > Perodicticus > Perodicticus potto. Next base: position 18,114 of record CAUYRH010018914.1, read on the forward strand.
ACTATACTAGGTAGGTATAATCTCCATTTTAGACAAAATGCTGAAGGAGCACACATGTGCAGCATGTGGGCACTACACAAAGTCAGGAAAGTGTATGTGTACACACCGCACAGAGTCACATGTGCTGCTGTTTCTATTGGCTGTTTAGGAATGATCACAGCCCGATACATGTCTGAGGAACTGCTGATTAAGGATGTTGCTCTTAAAGGAGAGGCAACAAGAAATCTCACTGCCCTTCCCCTGGCACTGAGATAGCTGCTGCCCAGCAGCCCAGAGTGGGCAGAGCTGGCATCCAGGATGCAGTGCCGTACTGCCCAGTCTATCAGATCTCTGTAGCTGTGTCCTCTCCACTCTCCCAGGAGGGGCTAAGCCGGGTTCTAGAGCTGTGTCCGGGGACAGCTGCGTCAAGAGTCAGGGCTGCCCGCTGCTCCCCAATTCCCTTTTGTGTTGGGAGAAACAAATTCCTTGGAGGCAGTAACCCTCGACCTTCCTTGAAGTCAGCCTCAAGGGTACTGGGGACTCATATGTCTCTGAGGATACCAGTCACCCTCAGATAACCACAAAGTTGCCCACACTGTGTGTCTCCAGGCCATGAGCTCAACGCTAAACAGCTGCTCCTTTACCCTCAATATCCTCTAAGAGATGTGGCTAGTCTCTACTAAGCTTCTGGGACACCTGGCCTTAATCCAGGTCCAGAGCACTGAATTTGGAGTTTAGAGTCCATGGCCCAGGCTTCGTAGGGTCCTGGTCTCTGTTGGAAGTGAGCTCAAGGCCTTGCCCCTCCACCACAGCTCTGGGATCACCAGCACCAGCCCCCCAGGACAAAGCCTCAGTTTCCTCCTCTGTGTATGGGTCAGCATCGCACGCAATTAGGCTGCATAACAAACAAATCTCCAAGTGCAGTTGCTGGCCACAATAGCTTTATCCTCAGTCACACAAAGGCCTGCATGGGCAGGCATCCCTCCTGTACTCATGGCTTTGACCTTCTGAAAGCCACTTCAGAATCGGGAGAACAGGGTGGAGAAAGCACGCGTCTCTTCACTGCCTGCCCTCAGGTGCACATCCAGATTTGAGGGGCCTGAAACTTATACAATGTGGGGGTTCCTGAACAATTATACAACATTCTAAATGTAAAATGTCCACAGCAGCTCATACACCATTGTACAAAGAAATTATAAATGCAAAATATCCGAGACACCCTCCCCCCCCCCCCCGAGAGAGGAGCTGGGGAAAGTGGGTGCCCTAGAATTCACACCCAATTAACTTCAGGGTAAATATCCCCTGCCGGGCCTAGAAGGGACCCTTCCCTATCACTCACATTGGCCAGATCTGTCCCTGGTCCCAGTCTCAGCATCTGAGGCTAGGAGGTGCAAGGGAGCCCCAGGCTCCTGTGAGCACTAACCATCTCCCTTGCAGCATGCTGAGCCCGTGACAGCCATGTGATGGAGACTCACGGAGTGGATGTGTAGGCCATATGCAAATGCAGGGACCCAGAATGATCTGTGCTTTGCCAAAGCACTTCACAAGGACAGCATGAGGGAAGCTGGGGTAAGGGAGTGATACCCAGCTCAGATGTCAGGAGGGTTGGCTCTCGTCCCAGGGCTGTGGGAACCTGAGTGACTCACTCAACCTTCCTGAGCCTCATTGGCCCCATTGCCCAGATATGTAGACTGATCCTGCCCTCCCAAGGTAAAGCAAAAAGAAGATCAAGGGCCCAAAAGTGCTTTGCAGATAGCCCAGCACTATGAACAAGCGAGCCATGTTGTAATTCTTTTCCGCAGGGCAACTGTTGGTCTTCTGCACAGTCACCCAAAGTCTGGTGCTCCTGTGCCCTATGTCCCATGTGTGCCCTTGGGCCTGTGGGGCTGCTCTGCCTTACCCCTCTTGTGTCCCCCAGCCCAAGGAAAATGGGTCAAAACAAGCAGACTGCTCTCAGCCACTGCATGAACTTACTGATCATCTGGGAGGATTTGAAAATATTAGCTCACAGAGCTCTCCAGAAGTTAGCTGATCTCTCCATGGACACCAGAAATGCTCACATCCCCCAGGGGGTCCCCAGGAGGGGGGCCATCACAAGGCAGTAGCCTGGCTTTTGTGGGCCCCACCCCCAGCTCCCCAGCAGATAGAGCTGCTTTTCAATCTTCACGAGCCTCTAGAATTTCCTACCAAGGCACATAAACACATCAGAATGCACCCACATCCCACGCAGATATCCTTTACATCTAGCTTCACAGGAGCTGAGGTGAGTTGACTAGCAAGTTGACATGATGCTACGTTACGCCCGTGTTCAATTAAACATCAGTTGATTTTGATTTTGCAGTCATTTTGTGAAGCTGATCGTTTCTTTCACTGCTATCAAAAATTTTGGAAAGACTGTAATCTATAAAAAAAAAAAAAAAAAAAGACTGTGGTCTCAGGCCCTGGGCTTGGGGGTGCCCGTAGATAATCCAGGTCCTGAACAAACCCTTCTTTTTAGATGACTCAACTGCCAGGAGGAGCACCCGTCTGCACCAGTCCCAGAACGGGGTGCTCCGCTTCTGAGGTTGGGGTGTAACCACCCTCTTGCCCCACAGATCCTGTGGCAGAGCAGAAGAGGAAGGAGGAGAGCCCCAGGCCATGAAGGGGAACAAGGAAAAGGCCATTTGGCCAAGGCCAGAGAGCGAGCAAGGCATGGATATGTCCATGTCACGTTTGTGTCTATGTGTGTCTGCATGTGTGCAAATGCGCCTGTGCACAGCTCAGGGAGGGCCAGGCGAGGAGGGACAGCACCCGTGGGTGGCTGTTGCTGTTTAACTCATCTGGTTCCTGGTTCCTCGGAACTCTTCACTCCCTTCCTGCTTAATGCCATCAGCCTGGCCTGCCCCTTGCTTCTGCTGAAGGACATTACTGTCCTTGAGAACAAGGCCAAAAAGCACTAAGGGACTCTGCACTAAACATGTTGAGTTATGCTCTCCAAAGGACCTTCCCTTCCCCATCTTCTCTCAATGCCCAGTGAGGTCACTGCCACCTGATGCTCTGACAGAGGCTAAGTGACATGTAAGAGCAGAGGCTGTGGGTGCAAGGTCTCCCCACAGCACCTTCCTGGCTGGCTACAGAAGGGCCGGTTGAGTGGGGCCTTATAGACGTGGCTCTTCTCTTGGTCACACCCTTCTCCAAATTCTTCCCTGGCCTGTTGGAACCCAAGGTCAAGTAGGAGCCAAGGTCTGTTATGGTGCCAGGCAGGGGTGGTGGGCAGCAGCCCCAGCTCCACAGCTGCTGGGGTTGGCACAGAGCCTGAGTATTGGGTAAGTCGGGCTGCCGAGCACCACGGACGTGTCAGGTCTCGCTGCTGCCGCTGCTCCCTGGGATTAACAGCTGCCGTCATGGAGCCAGGGAGCCATCTCCTCCTCGGAGCAGCTGGGCAGGGCGGGACAGGGCGGGGAGGAGGGCGCTACTCATGGGCGGGAAGAGTTTCGAGTGGCCCAGTGCCAGGGCACCTGGGGTCACTGGTGCAGTCCCCAGGGCCTTTCCCAAGCTGGGGTATCACCAGTTGCCTGAACCTGACCACAACACTGTGCCTGCACCCAAATGGCCTGCCAGGTACACTCGTCACTTCATCCCTCTTCACAGCTGTCCTATGAGGGGCTACTCATGTGACCCCTTCGTGGATGAGGAAACTGAAGCCCATACTTCAGTTGGATGGAGTGACTGGCTCACACGTACACAGTGAATTAGAATCGGCAGCAGAATCTCAGTTGATTTTGGTTGGGGGTTGGGTCCCAGCAGAGCCCAGAACAAGCTAGTTACTGGGCATCTACTATGTGTCCAGGTATTTCTCAGGTGGGATTCAGGACAGGCTCACAGCATCCCCACAAGGTAGGGAGCATCACCTCCATTTTGGAGAAAAGGAAACAGGCTCAGGATGGTTACTTTTCTTGCCCAAAGTCATAAAATTAGAAAGTGGCAGAGTTGGTTCCAAACCCAGCTATGCCTGCTTCCGTGATCTTCCTCACACGCACATCTGAGCAGGCTAAGAGCCCTAACCTGGCCTTCAAGGCCCTCCACGGCCTGGCCCAACCCCTCTTCCCACCCAATTACTTGGCCCTGCTCCTCCTCTACCCTCAATCCTGCAGCCAATGCTGCACCCCCTGAACATACTGTGTCTGCAGAGCTCTGACTTGGCCAAGCCTGGTCCATGCACCAGAAATGCCCTTCACCCCCTTCTCTGCTTGTCAAATTCCCATGCCACGTGGTGGGATCAGAGGAGTTGTCCTTGAGATGTCATTTGAGTTTGAGTCAGTTAATCCTCTGGATTCATGAAACCACTTTTGCATTCACTACAACGTGATATTGCGGAGGAGACACTGCTGTTTATTTGAATATCTGGTCACCAGACTGGGAACACGTTCAGGGCAGGGATGGGGAACTGTTTATCTCTGTATCCTAGCAACTGACATGGGGCGTGGCCCAGAGCAAGTGCTCACCTAGATGATGATGGTGATGAACAGATGGGTGGATGGGGGTGAATGGATAGATGGGTATGATGGATGACTTTGATTGGAAGACGTATAAATTAATGGAGGGACGGATGGAGCATGGAAGCCTGGAGGAAGAAGAAATAGGCAAACTATTCATATCAACAAGCACAATACCATTCAGTATGACAGGATATATGGAGTGCCCTCTCTACTTCCTAATCTCACCACACTCAGCCAATAACTTGAAAAGCCTCCCCTGCTTACATCCCTTACAAGTTTTTCTTCTAAGTTGAAAAAGACCTGGCAGTCCATGTAAGAGACAAAAAAATGTCCCAGACAGGATAGGAAAAGGACCCCCACCCAGATAGGAAAAGGACCCCCACCCAGAGCTACTGAGCTCACATCCTGAAAGCCTATGGCTGCACTCTAGGAAGAGGCAGGGCCTGCCCTGTCCCCCAAGATGAGCCATGCAGGGAGGGGCCCACAGTTCCAGCTTTCCATTAGCTAAGAACTCTTCCACGCCTGGCTTCTCCCAGCTCCCACTTCTACTGCCCAGGATAATTGGAGCCTGGGCCTGAGCCCAACATTGCTTCAACCCCCAAATCAAAACCAAGCTGGCTTGAGTCAGAGCGACTTTGGGACCAGCATCCAGAAGGTGCAGGGGCAGGAGGAAATGTGACCAACACTTAGAGACCACTGGGGGCAGCCAGGCCACCATTGGGGGCAGGTTCTGAGAACAAGGGTTCTGCACATGGGCAGGGAGTGTGAGTCCCTGTCTCAGGCTCCTCCCGAGAAGGGGCAAGGGCTCCACCTCACCCTTCAGGTTCCCCTCCCGCTCCACAGCCTCACATCTGCAAGTGAGGTGCTGCCAAGTAAACAGCTGCAGCCCACGCTCCAAGGCTCCCCAAACCCCAGCACTACCCACAACAGCCAAAGCCACATCCCATCAGTCCCCCACCACCGGGCCGAGGGAGGGGAAATACTCATTAATCAGAAGGAGAAGGCTTCTGGGCAGCCCCGAAGACAGGCTGAGGAGACCGGAGCTTGGAGGGAGCGCCTCACAAGGTCTCGGGGGAAGTCAGGGCTCCCACTCTGACACACAGAATGTGTCAGCTAGGAGCCTGCTTTCCAGTGCCGGGGGACTCCCTGGGAGCCAGCCAGCCCTGGGCGTCGGCCTGGGCGTCAGGAGAGAGGGTTTACAGGTTCCTCTGCCATCACATCTGCAAACTGGGGGAAGGTCCTGGCACTACCAGTATGCACATCCATCCCAGAAAAAGTGTGCACCCTGTGGGGAGGGTCTCTACTGATGTCCACACTCTCCATCTCTAAGCCCACAGAAGGGAGAGTCAGCTGTGGTCGGAGTCACTGGCAATGGGTGTTACTGGGTCGGTGTGGTGGTTTTTAAAATGAGGGATTTGAATGTCCTTGGGTGGGATTTTCAGTTTTCATCCCCATCCCATCTAAGCATCCCCTGAAACCTGCTCCTTCACATACCTAAGTCAACTGCACGACTCCTGGAGTCAGTCAGGATAGGCTAGGTTTTGCTGCAGGAATAGCCAGCCCCCACACCTCAGAGGCTTAGCAAAGCAAACGTCAATTGCTCTCTCATGGTACACATCAGATTTGGGGCATCAGGGGCTCCACCCTGCCACGTCCTTCCGTTATCCTCAAGGCCAAGGAAGGAAAGTGTCAAGAAACACTCTAACCCTAGAGCCTCGCTCAGCAGTGACACACTTCTATTTTGCTCCTATTTTCTTGGCTAAAGCAAGTCACAAGTATATTCCTCTTCAAAAGTTACTGGAAGGGCAGTCCCCCTAAGTGCCCAGAGAAGTAGAGAAACAACAGGTACACTTGGCTAGCCCTATTGATGGCCACACCTGGAAGGCAACAATTTGCAGCCTCTGGCAGACTGAGGCTCAGCCCTGCAAACTGCAGAGACACACACAGGACCCCAGGGGGATCAAGAGCAGGACTCCAAGGCCAGCCAGAAGCTAGGAGGGGTCTCAGGCATGAGAAACCGTCCAAATCCCTGACTCTGGAAATAGAGAATAAGGCAGGAGCTTTGAGTCTCCGAGCAAGTCAGGCCCAATCTCTAAGTCCCATCTAGACCTGGGGCCCCTTAAATTCCTCATCCCATGGTCAGCTCTAGGTTGACCAACAAGGCTTGTCTCAAGGAGAGCTTCTCTCCTGCCAGGAATCCCCACTCTGGACTGCTACACACTCAGAGCTAATGACAGAGGGCTCACTCCCTCTGTAGGCATGCATTCCACCTCCACTCTGGGTTTTGAGAGAAACAGTACTGCTCCAAGGGGAAGTGTCTCTGTCCTTCACCCCAACCCCAGCCCTGCTCCTGTCCTCTCCAACCCTCTCTCCTCAGCCTCCAGGTTACCATGCACAGTACTCATTCTGGAAATCATTATCTAGAGAGGACATACACTCCCCACCAATGCTAAATCACAGGGGTCTCCCATGAGCCCTGTCTAGTTGGAGAATTATCCTATCTTGAAGGTTCTCGCTTTTCCCTCATGTGCTGCTGTAAACTTCTGACTCAACTGTGACCATGGACCAGTCCCTCCCAGCCTCCAGGCCTTGGTGTCCAAACCTGTCAAATGGAGGAACAATCTCTAAATGTGTTAACTTGCAACTGCAAATACCCCTGGACTGCCAACCTGGAGCTGGGTGGAAAGAGGGGACCCTGGCTGAGCTGGGACCTAAGAGCAGACCCCAGGCCCACACTCATGCCTGTTTCAGCAATGCCTGCTTTTGTCTAGAGCTCACAGCAAGCAGGTGAGTTCATTTTCCATTAAGGACAATTATCTCTCCATTTGCATATGCTAAATATGACATTTAAGGGAGCGGTTCCTCCCCACCCAAACAGGATAAAAGTCCAATGACAGGCAGGCAACCTACTGTTTGGGGCAGAGGTGTAATTGGCTCTTATTAAGGGAAGATACAGGAAGATACAGGTTTTGAAATGCAAATAACAGCATCACTCCTTCCAAAGGGGCCAAATGGGGAATGACAGGGTCTGGCTGAGCGCTCCTGCCTTCTCCACATCTGGGTGGGACAGGCCTCCTGACTCACAGAAAGAGAAAGCTAGAAGCTGGGGAGTGGGAAGGCACGTTCTCCCGGAGAGAGCAGGACAGACCAGCATAGCAGCCCCCCCTCCTCCAGCAGCCCCATCCCCATTACTGGCCTTGATCTGTCCCACTGCAAAAGACCAGGCCACTCCCTCAAGTACAATCTGTTAACACTGTCTCAGAAACCCCCACCCACACTCCGGCTGTGGCTACTGACAAATATCAGCCACAGTACCAAGCCAGGAGGCCCTAAATACCCCACCACGTTAGGTCTTTCCATTCCCTGTGCCTGAGATCCTATTTCCCTTCTCCCTCCACGTGGCAAACTCTCACCCTTACATCAAACCAGCTCAAAGGGAGCCTCCTCTAAGAAACCTCCTCTAAGTTCAGTGGCCCAGACTGAACTGACCATGGCCCGTTTATTCACAAGACTTGCCTCCCTGTTGGAACTGAGAGTCCCTGGAAGCAGGAGAAATTCTGACTCATCTCTGTTTGCAAGTATCTGCTCGGAGCTAGCTCTTAAGATTTGGTGGATGCATGGAAGAAAGCATGGGTGGGTGGAGGGATGGATGCCTTTATGTGCTCTTATCCCAAGGTTTTACCCACACACTTGCTTTGACAATTACTTATAGCAACTCCTACTTTCCTACTTTACAAATGGGGAAAAGTGAGGCTGGGTGAGACACAGATTCTGCCCCCAACTCAACAAGGGGACTTGGAGAAGGAGGGCCAAGAACACTATTCTCGACTCCCCACTCAAGTCAGGGTGCTGTAGCTTGGCATCAAGCATCCCCTATGATGGGAACCTCTGGCCTGGCCACCTTGCTCACAGAGAGATCACAGATCCTTGACATGGTCCTGGCCTTCTAAGCCTCTGTAGCTACGGCTGCTGAGTGGGAGCTGAACTTGAGGAAGTTGTCCCCTCTCTCAAAGATCACTACCTCCCACCCGGCTGCTCCAGAAGGAAAGAAGGTGAGGTCAGAGGCCTCTCCTTGGTCTGGCACTGCAGTAAAAGGAGAGACTCAGACATTTTCACATTCAACTCCAAGAGATGAAACAGGCTTCCTTACCCTTAGTTGCCCCAGACATTCAGAGCTTCCCTCTGCTTTAGGGACCTGGAGGAGAGGGGAGGGGCAGAAGAAGGACAGAGAAGACTCTGCACCCACTCTGTCTCCCCAACCTTCACCCCAGCCCCAGCCCTGTCTGCTTCTGCCAAATCACACTTCCCATCACCACCTGCCACCTGTCTTCTGCCTGCCATAGCAGGGGCCTAGTAGGCAGGCACAGCTAGGGTCCACTGCTATTTTGCTGCTCATGATCTTTGAGACCTTGGGCTGGCCCTTGAACCTATCAGAGGTGTGGTTTCTGGGTTTGTAAGTGGGGATGACAGGCCTTCCTCACATTCTTTCACATCAAATCCATGGGAAAGCCCTGGCAGGTAGCAGGTGCACAGAAATGCTTTGTTCCTGTCCTCTTTCCTCCGCTCAACCCATAAGGAGAGAACTCAGAAGAGAAGGAGTCCTGTGTGAGCGAGTGGAAGACAAGGAGTTGGCCTGAGGTCCCCACTGCCCACTATCCCCACACAGCCTCAACACACAGAGGGAAGTCAGCAGAAATTGTGGGTCGCTCCCACTCAGACATCTGCAGAAGTACCATCCATAAAAGTTGGTGTTTAGGATTCTAAACTCTCAGCAGGACACATTAGGACAGATCTAGAGAGCAAACCAGACATCCAAGAGAAAAATATGGGCCTGATGTTGCCCTATGAGCTCCCTTGCTACCTGATAAGTCAATGAAGTCACAGACAGGAAGGGGCTACCCAGTTGTCCCCTCATTTGACCACACAACAGAATCCCCAAGAGTTCTCACCAATACCTGCAGATGCCTGGTTGCACTGCAGACCAAATAAAACAGAATACCTGCGGGAAGGAGCCAGGTATGCACAGATTTTAGGGTCCCCATGTGATTCCAGTGTGACGCAAACCATGTGAACCACTGGGCACAGGGCAGGATAGTAACTGTGGGCAGCTAGCCATCACTTGACCCTGTTCAAAGGTTTTCTTATCCATGGCCCCATCTGATCACCACCTGCCAGTTCAGGTGCTATCTTGTTATACCCATTTTATGGATGAAGAAAGTGAGGCCTACAGTGTTACTGGGCTCTCCTTACATTGGCAGAGTTACTACAGTGAGTCCTTGTGAATAATCACAAAGAGACCAGGACCCAGGTTCCAGGGACTCCCAAGTTCTGTGGATATCCCAGCCTTTCCTAGGAGGAGATTCTGATGGGGAGAGCAGAGGAGGAGGGTCCCCAAGGCAGACAGGGAGGAGTTTCACAGACTGGATGCAGGGGCCAACTCATGCCTTGTCTGTGAGTAGGCCCTGGCTCCAGCCCAGTATCCTCTCTCCATCTGACTTCTTCCTGTGGCGTGTGGGGGTCTGTTCCAGGATTGCAGAGCCCAGACATCACCTCTTTATCTAAATCTTCCCTGACATCCTTCTGATAACAAAGAAGGTGGCTTAACAGGGAGGTTTACTGGGGATTTCAGCTTCTTCCTCTAGGTCTGGGTTGGAAACACAGACGTCTGCATAAAGTCCAAGGCACCACTGGCAAGGAAATCAGAGAGGCCCACAGCAGTTCTGGGGGCTGGCTTAGCTCCCACCATCCCTCCCCATCTTCAAAGACTGTTCAGAGGCACGTGTTTAGCCCACCCTCCAGTCCCCAGCCCATCCATTTCAAGGGAATGAGGAAAACCAAGGAGACTAGCCAAGCTGCACAGTACAGAATGATGCACTGCTATAAGTCAGGCTGAAGTTCAAATCCCGACTCTGCTGTATCCTCTTGCTGTGTGACCTTGAACAAGTTGCTCAGTCCTTCAAATCCTTGGGGCTGTTATGCAAAAAATGGAGGTAATAAAGATCCTCATCTCCAGCTAGTTGTGAGCCTGGAATGAAATAATAGCCATGCTGTCTGTGGGTCCCTGGCCGTGTTATTTTGCATCTCTGTGCCTCAGCCAACCCATCTTTAAAATGGGAACAATAAGGTCTATTCACAGAGGTGGAGTGATAATTGAATTCTTAATGCAGTCAAACCACAATGTCTGACCTCTCCCAAGCACCAGAGTTGCTCCTGTTATAATGCTCCCAGCAGGAGGCCTGGCACACAGCAGTTCCTTCAGAAATGGCTTCTTCCTTCTCCCCTCCCAGGCACTTCCAGGACACGATCTAGTGAGGTCCACTGCCTTCCTCTGATACCTAGTGACTGGCGCTTAACCAGCCTCTTAAAAAGTTGGAACTGGTGTCCACTTTCTCTTCTCCCTTTCCATAAAGAGATCACAAAATAGAGGCACTGACTGAGAGTTAAGGACCAAAAACGAGAGGTTATTCTGAAACATGAATGAAAGGAAGCAGTCTAGTTTCTGTGTGGGCAACATGGTCTTTGTTCACTTGGGTGTCAGCAGGCTGAGTTTGAAAAAAGAAGTCAGCACGTGGGGTGGGAATATAAGAGTTGGTGGGGAGGGGAGGGATTGGAACACTCATTCCTTCCTGGGCAGGACGTTCTTTCCTGGGTGGGAAGATTCTATTTGGGCGGGTCCCTACATTCAGCCCTATCATCCTGGTCTTTTTAGTCTATTATAAGAAGGTGGCGTGATGGGCATGGTGCCTCTTTGACTGCTTTCTGCAGGTTTAGGGTCCACATGGGTTTCCTATAAGGAAAAAAAGTGGGGGGAGGGAGTGGTGTTTACAGGAACATTCTTGAGTCTTCAGGCTGAACTGGCTGATACCCATGTAGGGTGAGGATATGAGCAGCTGTTTTTCGGGTGACTGCCTGGTCAATAAATCAGGAGATGAGGTGGAGGACTACTGGTCTGAAACTGAGAATAAGAAAGATCATAATTAGTGGCTCTAAAATAGGACGAAAGCAAGGAGGCCAGGAATTGAAGAAAGATCAGGGATTAGATGATTCAAGATTTGTTTGTCTCTGTTTCATTCATTCTCAGAGTTCTTTTACTTTGCCTGTGAGTATTCTGCTGTAAGTAAACCTAAGGCTCGGCGATTTTGGAGGACTACTTCAGCTAAAGAATTAATTTAGGATTGTGGGATGACTAAAGAGTCTGTTATCTATATATTTGTTAAGTTCTAGGGCAAATTGGTGGTAAAAAGTGAGTCGATATACTAATGCCTGCAATGCCCATACCAAGTCCAGCCACTACACCTGTTCTGAGGAGTACAGGGAAGAAGGCGGCTCTTCTTTGTCCGGAAGTAGGGGAATGTGTCAGAGCCTGAGTTAGGGAGGAGTCCTTCACAAAAGAAACTTGGGGGGGTGAGAAAAACTCAGGTGAAAAGACTGCAGCGGCCGCAGAGGACAAACATTCCTTGAGGGGCACAGGAGGACTCAGATAAGGAAAAAGTTGAGCTGACCGAACAGAGATCAGGTTTTATAAAGCCTGCAGAATGTCCTGTACTGGTAAAATTGATGCAGGTTAACTTGGGGGAGGCTAGGGGTGGGAAGTTATAGTTATGGGGCCAAGGAGAGCTGTGTTATTTTCTGCTGGAATGGAGGAGCTATATGTGTTGTGCACAGGAATGCGATTGAAAAGATGTTGGTATAAAGAAAGGCACATCCAGCACCCTGATGGGGAAAGGAAAGAGGAAGAGTTCAGGGCAGCTGAGAAGGAGGTGTTTAAACACTGGAGAACAAGGGAGTGTTGTAGGTCTTGTAGGACAGTGAGGTCTAATCCTTTATAGGGTGGAGGGGTAATACTGGAAGAGAGGTTTTTTATGATTTGTCTTGTTTCTTGCTGACATGCTATGTCCTGGACTTCTCTCCATCTGATAATCCTACAGGCGTGAGGTAGGTCCAGCAGACAGTAGTCCCAACTCTACCTCTGGTGCATCCAGCACCTATTATTTTGCCAGTCCGGTACCTCTTTCCTCCATGAGAACATTCAGAGCCTTTGGAAACATCATAACAGTGTGCTGGCATGCAAGTGTAGCTAGCGAGAAAGGGGGTCTGAGGGAAGAATCGGGCATAGTTGACGTGGAAAGGAAAGTTGGTAAGGTATTCACGGATATATGAGGTTTGGGTAGCAAGAAAACCTGTGCATTCAGGTGGGGTTAATGGGAAAGGGTTGACAAGAGGAAGTATCCAGAAAGAAATGGAGTAGGAAGAGGAAAGTAGTGGTAGATCTTTAATAGCTTCAAAGAGGTCAGCCCAGCTTTGAACATGGGAGAGCAGCCAGGCATCTTGAGAAAAGTTATGGAGGAAAGAGAAGAAGTGGGGCGGAATGTTACACATTTATGGGGAAGTGGACTCTTCCGGGATCCTGGTGAGTTTTTTTCTTTTTTTTTTTTTTTCACTTGTTGCAGAGTGTCTTCCAATCACCAGCTATGGAACAAGCTGGGAATGGAATGGTACCTCTGCTAGGCTTGATTTCCCTCCTGCTTCCGAAGCTGGCAGAACACAAGGAGCACTCCAGAATCCTGGTGAGATTTAAGGTGGTGGGGATAGTACTTGCGATTTCCAGGGAGGGGTCTTCCAGTGTTGGAAGTTTTTCAGTAGGACACAGCTTTATTCAGGATCAGTGGATTCAGACTGGGGAGTGCAAGAGTCAAATGGCCATGGGGATGCTGTAGAGAATGGTGTGAGGACCTGTCCAGTGAAGGGATAGCGTCCTGCAGGGCAAGGGAGATTTGAGGAAAACTTGTCCTGCCAATTGGTCTCTGACTTTCTCTGCTGAGGGTTGGGGTATGAGCTGGTTTATTGTTTTTCTAAGTTTGTCCCTGGTTTCCTGGAGGATGGGAAAATAGTTCCCTATGATAGAGTCTGGAGGGGGTCCAGGGCCCATAATGATAGTTCTGCTGCGTATTATTTCAAAAGGGCGGTAAAGGGGGAGGTTGCGAGCAAATGAGCAGTAAAGCCATGGGGAGGAGCTTAATCCAGTCTTGTTTGTACTGGAATATTAATTTGGTGAGATGTTGTTTAAGGATGTTGTTCGTTTGTTCTACTTTCCCCTGATGATTGGGGCCTGTAAGGCACATGTAAGCACCACCTGACTCCTAGGGCTTGTGAGATTTGGCAGGTGATCTGGCTAATGAAGGCTGGGCCATTGTCTCAATGGAGCTGGGGAGCCTGAATCTAGAAATAATGTGGTGGACGAGGGTGGAGACAACTTCATGGGTTTTCTTGCCTATTGTGGGGAAGGCTTGACCCACCCTGAGAAGGTATGGACCCAAACTAGACGAAGTTTGTATTTTCTTACGGAGCCATGTGGCTGAAGTCAATCTGCCAGTCTTATCGAGGGGTTGGCCCCAGGCCTGATGTGTGGGGGAAAGGGATGTTTTTATGGCCCCCTGGGATGAGACCTGGGCATAGATTGTGCAAGACGGGGTTATCTGTTTCAACAGGGAAGCTAGTCATGGGTGAGAAAGGAGCGGAGAAAGAAGGGTGTAAAGCAGCTTGAAGCTGGCTCGGTGCCTGTAGCTCAACGGGCTAAGGTGCCAGCCATGTACACCTGAGCTGGCGGGTTCGAATCCAGCCCGGGCCCGCCAAACAACAATGATGGCTGCAATCAAAAAATGGCCGGGCGTTGTGGTGGGCGCCTGTAGTCCCAGCTACTTGGGAGGCAGAGGCAAGAGACTTGCTTGAGCCTGGGAATTAGAGGTTGCTGTGAGCTGTGATGCCACGGCACTCTACCCAGGGTGACAGCTTGAGGCTCTGTCTCAAAAAAAAAAAAAAAAAAGCAGCTTGAAGCCAATGTAAAGGCTATTGTGGAGGGAAGAGAGAACATTCTGTGCTTGGGAGGAAAGAAGAATAAATTTTCCCTATTGAAGCAACCATCCTCCCCATGTGGGAAGATGACGGTAATTGTCCTGTTCTTCGGATGAATATAGTGAAGAGAATTTATCAAAGGACAAGTACTGGCCTTCTGGGGTGGGAAGATGGAAGGTCATTGAGCTTCCTGTTTGGCTTCTATACCAACTTCTTGGTTGCCTTTGGAAATTGGATCTGTTTCATTTTGGTGGCCTTTACACTGGATGAAGGCTACTTCCTTTGGGAGAGTGGCTGCATTTAGGAGGTTTTCAATGAATGTGGTGTTAATAATAGAGGAGATTTGGGTGATAATGAATCCTCTTTCTCAGCACATGGTGATGGATTATGTGGAAAGTATACTTAGAATCGGTGTGTATGTTAATAGAGCGGAGTCCTGTGAGTGGTAAGGCTTTAGTGAGGGCTAAGAGTTCTGCCTGTTGTGAGGAGGTGCCAGGGGGCAGAAATGTAGAGGTGATAAACGCAGGAAGAAGACACAATAGCAAAGCCTGCCTTGACAATGGAGTGAGTAGTGGGCCTAGAAGAATTGCCATGGACAAACCAGGTGTCTTTGGGGTTAGGTAAGGGAAAGAGGGAGATGTTGGGGAAAGGGTGTAATGTTACTATGACTAAAGCAATCATGGAATGGGTTCTGGGAAGTGCAAGGGTCATGTGAATAAAGAGAAGTAGGAGCTGGAGTAAACAAGGTGCAGAAAGTAAAGATGAAAAGTATTGGTGTTTTTAAAGGGATAGACTGCTATGACAGATAAGTAGATAAGTGGGGGCGTGGAGGGTAAGTTTCTGGGCCTCCAGGAAAAGGAGAGACGCAGCTGCCACGGCTCAGAGGCAAGGGGGCGAGCCTGGGGCTGTGAATTCTATCTGCTTTGACAGGAACGCTATTGGGAGGGGAGTATTGTGAGGTTTCTGTGTTAGGATCCCTCCTGCACATCCTTGGAGTTCTGGCACTGAGAGGTAAAATGGACAGTGGGGCTCGGGGAGATGGAGGGAGAGAGCTTGGGACAGAGAGGATTATAGTGAGAGGAAGGAACTTGACCAGCGCTGCAGGTCTGGGGGGTCAGTTGGGGAACCGTTAGCAGCAGTGTATATAGGTTTAGACAAAGCCGCAAAATTGGGAATCCAGGCTCTAAAATATCCTAGAACCCCCAGGAAGGAGAGGTCATTTTTGTTTGGGGAAATGGTAAGGAGGAGAAGACCTTACCATTCCTTCCCCCTGAATGCCGTCAGGGGGAATGAGTTTTTTCATTCCTGTAAGAAGCAGCAGAGGTACCAGACAGAGGAGGAGGTTACCTGGGCTTTGGAAGGGTACACTCTATACCCCTTGGTGGCGAGGAAAGAGAGTAAGTGAATGGTGTCTTGACAGTAAGCAGTGGGGCAGGGCTGCATAAAAGAAGGTCATCTGTGTACTGAAGAACTGTGGAATTTTTTGGTAAAGTTAACTGCTGGAGGTCGGCCTGAAGTGTGTCTGATCAAAGTAATGAAGACTGCCTCTAAATCCTTTTGGGAGAACTGTCCAGGTGAGGTGTTGGCTGGTGGAAGTATTAAGGTCAGTTCAGGTGAAGACAAAGAGGGGTTAGGAGAGCTCATGGATGGGGATGGTAAAAAAGGCATCTTGGAGATCTAAACTGTGCTGTGGGAGGTATTGGAAGGAATGGTAGATAGGGGGGTATATAAATTAGGGACTACTGGGTGAATAGGCTGAACAATTTCACTGATGGCCTGTGAGTCTTGCACTTACTGATATGAACAATCAGGGTTTTTTTTTTTTTTAAATAAGAAGGATGGGGTGTTGTAGGGTGAGTTAGTAGGTTTGAGAATACCGGCCAACAAGAGTTTGAGGATGAGTGATTTAACGCCCCTGAGGGCTGCTGTAGGGCTTGGGATTATTTAAGGGAAGGTTATGAATGTTGGGGACGGAGGGCAATGAAAATGGGTGAATGATGGGAGGCTATAGAAGGAAGAGAGGAATCCCACACGGTGGGGTGTACGGGAAGATTGGATTGAGAAAATGGAAGGGATGTAGGGGAGGGGTTAGAGAGGAGTCGGCTGGGTAGGGAGAAGTGGGAGCCAGCGGGAATCCAGGGTTGCTTGTAATCTTGAGAGGCTATCTCTGCCTAGTTGGGGAATGCTGTATGAAGGAATGATAAGGAATGAATGTGAAAAAGAGTGTCCGGAAAGTGAGCACCACAGGAGTGGAGTAGGGTGAGGGCGTAGCAAATTGCCATCAATACCCACAACCGAGATCTCTGTTTGTTGTAAAGGACCCTTATAGTAGGGTAAGGTGGAGTATGTGGCCCTAATATCAACAAGACAAAAGATTGGCTTACCTTCCAGTAGCAAAGTCACTGGAACTCAGTCCTGACGATTGTCTAAGGGTCTACTGACTCTCTGGGAACCGTCACTCTTCAATGACAAAGCCCAAGAGGTCAGGGAATTCAGCCATATCCTGGGAGTGACTGCAAACAGGGTCCTCAGATAGACCTGGGCGGTCAGACATCCAGTGAGGACCTCTGGACCTCAGGAGGACAGTCTGGACATGGGTTGGGGAGGTTGGATTTGGGCATTCCTTGGCCCAGTGGCCAACTTCACTGCACTCGAAGCATGGTCCCAAGAGAGGTTTTCTTTTTTCAAACTAACTAGAGGAGTTTCAAGAAGTAGCCAGGGTATGTCTAACAGCAGAAGCGAAAACTGGAGCTCTGAGAGGTGCTGATGCTTAGAGGAGTCTTCTTGGTTATTGAAGACCGTGAAGGCCAGGTCAATGAGATCTTGCTGGGGGATCTGAGGGCTCTGGAGAGATTTTTGGAGTTTTTTCTGGATATCGGCTGCAGACTGGGAGATAAAAATGCATGTTGATAATGAGCCTGCCCTTGTTGCTCTCCAGCGATAGGGAGGCATAGCAGTGGGGGGCTTCCTTACCACAGGTTAAACACTGGGCAGGATTTTCATCCCATTTCTGGGTTATTTCTTTTAGTTTGTCATAATTCATGGCCTTAAGGGCTGCTTTTTTTAGTCCCTTTAAGAGACGCTGGAACATGTGGTTATGGAGGCGCACTCAAAGAAAGTCAGTTTGGTAATTGCAATTGGGGTCTTCCCAGGGGACAGTCCTAGCACCCTCCAGCAGGGTTTGATCTGTCCTCTGTAGATCTTGGGCATGAACCTAGGCCTGAGTCCAGACCTGCTCCCTCTCCTCCGAAGTTAAGGTGGAGGTGAGGATGACAGATAAATCATGCCCGGTCCGATCATATGATTGGATTAGATATCTAAATTCTTGAAGTATTTTGTGGGATCTATGGAGAAAGAACCTAGTTTCTGACTTATGTGTGACAGGTCTGACACAGAAAAGGGGACATAAACCCTGAAGATACCCTCCATCCCCACAACCTCTCAGAGTGGCTATAGAAGTTGTGGTAGTCCAGAGTGGAAGGTCCAAAAGTGTGGCCAAATCTAGTATGAGGTGGAGAAGTTGGGTCTGCCATCTTTTCTCTTTTGCACATGTGCAGTAGAAGGCGGATGGAGGGGTGGTGGGGAGAGCGGGGATGGGGTGGAATTCTGCAGGTAGGGAGGAGACTGAGGGAGGAGGGTCATGGAAGGGCAGAAGGGGGATGGATGGTTGTCTCCTGGGTCAAATGAAAACAATGGAAAATCAGGGAGTTTAGGGAGGACTGGTTGATCCATGCAAGGAAAATTTGAGAGGGTTCATAAGACCAACACAAGGAATGTTTCAGAGAAAGAGGAAGGCCTGGATGTAAGGGACTTGCGACCATTTGCCCAATCTCCGACAAAAATTGTCAAGGTCACTGAGGATTGAAAGATCAAAGGTAAAATTTGTAGGCCATTGTGAGCCATTGTCTAGTTTGTACATAGGCCAAGCAGTATTACAGAAAAAGATGAGGCATTTAGGTTTAAGGTCAGGGGAAAGGTGTAGAGGCTTGAGGTAAGAGGCAACTTAAAGGTAAAGAAGAGGGAATCTGTCACTGAGCAGTCCCCATATCAGAAACTGGAGGTAGAAAACAAATGAGGTTAAAGCGAGGATGAAGAAAGAAATTACAAGGGGGAGGAAGAAGGAAGTGGCCAAAGCTGGGGCCGGAGAGGTTACCAGGCATCCCTAAAGGACCTTTAACCAGCCTGAAAAGAGGGGTCCAGGCCCAAGGCAGGGTGTCCCCACGCACAAGGCACTGGACAGGCAAATGTGACTCGCCAGGGTTAGTCCATGACCGGCACGGTTTTGGCCCAGAGTGGAGGAAGGGAAGAGAAGTTAAAAGGCTCAGACAGGGGCTATATACAAATGCTTGAAAGGCCCAGAAATGGAGGAAGAGGGAGAGAGGAGTCGGAGTGAAGAAACGGAAGACAACAAGTGCTCACCTCACTAATAAATAGATGAACTCCAGGGGAAGTCAGAGGGGTTCCCCCGCCCCGTTTCCCTTCCTCTCATCGGAATAGGAGTCCATCTAGTTGAGAGTGGGTCCGACAGTGTGTATCTTGGCCCCCCTCAAGGGGGCTTCTCCCTGTCCCGGTTTTCAGCACCAAAATGAGAAGTTAAGGACGGAAAATGAGAGGCTATTCAGAAGCATGAACAAAAGGAAGCGGAGTCCAGGTTCTGTGTGGGCAACGTGGCCCTTATTCACTTATGTGCGAGCGGCATGAGTTCGAAAAAGAAGTCTACACATGGGTAAGGCAGGGTGGGAATATAATATTTCAGGGGATCGGGATTGGCACACTCATTCTTTCCTGGGCAGGGTAGTTCTATTTGGGCGGGTCCCTATATTCAGCCCTATCACTAACCTTGCACTGTAATGTTTTCCAAAAACCAAAACACTATAAACCATTGCAATAGAGGCTGGCATGCCACCCGCACTCCTCGCCCTCCCTCCGCTGCCCAGGCCCACCAGAGTAGGGCTGGTTTGCTCCTCTCTGTCTTTTTTTTTTTTTTTTTCCTTATGTGCAAGCTGCCCCCAGGCAGAGGGAACAGAGATACCTGGGCAGGACCTGGATGTCCTGGAAGAATGAAAAATCCCGGAGACTTTTTTCCTTTTTCCTAAATTCAGGCACCAGGCTGGGCCCCTGGCCAGCATTTCCTCCAACCCTAGTACAGCCCGGAGGGGTACAGTTCACAGCATGTCCAGGGGGAAACCAAAGGTCAGAAACTTCAACAATTTACAGTTGACCGTGGAATAAAGGAGATTTGAAACCAAATCTTGGACTTGGAACTCCATGTCTCTCTTC
This sequence comes from Perodicticus potto, assembly GCA_963574655.1. Lineage (NCBI taxonomy): Eukaryota > Metazoa > Chordata > Mammalia > Primates > Lorisidae > Perodicticus > Perodicticus potto. The sequence goes on from CAUYRH010018914.1 coordinate 37,703, forward strand.
ATTAATCTTCACTCTCCAAATATCGGATAGAAGTTCCTGCAGAGGTGCCAAGCTCAGGGAGGAGCTGGATCCAGTGGAAGTCAGTAACAAGCTAATTTTTTACCAGAACAAGCACAATGTCTGATAGTCCAAGGTTCCCAGGGATGAAAAGTGCTTCCTTAGGGGGAATGAGCTTCCTGTGCCCAGAGGAGTGCAAGCTGGGGTAGTGGGAAGACAACAAAACAGCAAGAGCTCCAAAGAAAGTAAACCAGGGGCGGCACCCGTGGCTCAGTGGGTAGGGCGCTGGAGGGTTCAAACCCAGCCTGGGCCAGCTAAAACAATAATGACAATTGCAACCAAAAAAAGAAGAAAACTAGGGTGGCGCCTGTGGCTCAAAGGAGTAGGGCGCCAGCCCCATATATTGGAGGTGGTGGGTTCAAATCTGGCCCTGGCCAAAAAAAAAGAAAGAAAACTGGCTGGGCATTGTGGCAGGCACCTGTAGTCCCATCTACTTGGGAGGCTGAGACAAGAGAATCGCCTAAGCCTAAGAGTTATAGGTTGTGTGAACTATGACGCCACAGCACTCTACCCAGGGTGACAGCTTGAGACTCTGTCTCAAAAAAAAGTAAACCAGGGCATTGGGAGAGAGGGTGAATGGGGAGGACAGACAATATTAGACCCCGAGCCCAAAAGAGAATAAGCTAGCAACACAGAGACCAAAGGCAGAGCATCCAGGCAGAGAAACACCATGCAAAGGCCAGGAGGAGGGAACCAGCAGGTGACAAGAGAAAATAGGGAGCAAGGACTAAGGCACAGGGGCCCAGGAGGAACTGGGAGGGCAGGAGACCAAGAGCGTCCAGGGCCAGGTCACACAGGTCCTACCCGTTATGCCCAGGGTGTGGGTCCCCATAAGAAGTCTGGTGATCTGATTCGGTTTGTAAATCTTCTGGCAGGTGTGTGGGGAAGGGAGCTAGAAGTGCAGGCAAGATGAGGAGGCTGGTTAGTCACTCGGTGGACAGAAGCCAAGGATGTCACAGGGATGGTAACAATGGTGGTACTGAGACATGGAGAAATTATAGACCTGGGTAATCAATAGTTTTGGTTGTTAGCAGGGGCTCAGGAAGGACTTAGGGCAATAGTGGAGACAATCAGAGACTGGCTTGGGGAGAAATGAAGAGTAGGGTTTCATGATCCCTGTGGATGGAATAAAATGCCCTCCCTGGGTCTGGGAGATTTGGAGCCTAATGCCAGCTCCCACGAGGAGAGAGCTAGGGGAGGAAGTCCCCTCATCCAAGACCTCTTGGAGCATGAAAGTGACCAGAACTCCTTATGGGGCGGGACCTGTTGTGCCTTTGCACAACCCCTTCTACTGAATTTATCCCAGCAAAAGAAGACGCAGAACTGGGTCAACAATGCCTAATGGCTGAGCATGGGAGTGGGGAGGTCCACAGTAAACCAGCACCAGACTCTTGGCTCCTAGTTGATTGTGAGGCCTCAGGCCAGTGGGTCCACCATCCCAGATGGCCAAGCCCTTGGCCCAGCCCCATGTTACAGAGACAGCAGTCCAGAGGCCTGCCTGGCTCCATGGTGGCTCTTGCAGGAGCCACCCGATGACCCTGGACAGAAAGGAAGAAAGCATCTCCAGACAGCTGTCCACCCCTACCCACTTCCCTCCTACAGCCAGAGGAGCTGCTGCCCGCTGCCCTGGACACCCTCCTAACCCCAGCCTCATCAGAGAGGCAGCAGCCCTCGACTAGCAGGATCGCCAGGGAAGCTGGCGAACACAGGCCTGGTAGTTCAGATCCCAGCCCTGCCACTTACCTGGTGTGACCACAGGAACATATGTGCAGTTATTTGTTTGAGAATCAGTTTGCTCATCCATCGACAGTACCTACCCACCTTGTGGAGATTATGGAGACCTAAATTCCCTGGCTCACTCCAACTTTCCTTTGGGCCACAGTCATCACATCCCAGAGGCTTTCCCTAGCCTGAGTTGTCCTATCCTAGAGTTTACCACACTGTTTTGTAAGGTAAGTAGCAAGTCACAGACCCATCTCCTACTCTGACTATCATGTTTCACCTTCATGTCCCTAGTACCTGACACAGCGATACTGATGCTCAGTAAACTGAGTGAGTCGGTGTGTGAGTGAGAAGCTGCCTCCTTAATCCTAGCCCACCTCCAACTCCTGAGAAAGGTGTCCCTCAGCATCTTGTCATTCTGCACCCACCACACAGGAAACCAAGGCTGGGCTGTCACTGAGTGTGAATCCCAGTCCTGTGCCTAACCACCCCAAATCCTTTAAGAATTCATGTAACTCCATCATAGGCTGGAGAGCTAGCCCCAGATTCAGAGCTGGAAGGAAAGGTCACAGCTGGGAAACCTCCACCATGCCCCTATGTCCCCAAGTCCGTCTCAGGGCCCAGAGGAAGAGCTGACTGGTTGGGGTTTGTGGCCTGGATTCAATCTTCCCACTGCACAGGTGGACAGGGTGCGGCTGGGAGAACTGGACTCCCCTAAGGTCACACGGCGGGCCTTCCTGCAGCAGGTACCACGGCCAGGCTTCCTGACACCTGGGCCCTGTGTATGAGTGTAGGAGAATCAGGAAGCCTGGGGACAAGGCTGCTCGTGACAGTTTGGGGGCAGAGAGTCTGCCCAGACCAGAGGACAGCCCCAAGGCCTCCTCCCAAAGCCCCAGCTCACATAGGCAGACACCCTGCTGCCTTTCGGAAGCAGCCAGCGCCAAGCAGGCAGATGGCCGGCGGGCCCCCTCACTGAGCCCTCGGGCCCAGATGGCTGTCCCCAGCATTAGGTGGGGGTTGGGAGTGTCGTAGCAGCAGCAACAGGAAGCCGGCCATTGCCGAGGCTGCCGAGGCCCCTCCAAGAGGGAGGAACACCAGCTCTGGCACCCCGGCCTGCTGCCTTGCCTTCTGGGGCCTGGCCATTGCTTCTGCTGAGCGGCCGAGGGAGGCCAGAGCAGTTCCAGCTGTGGGGCCCTCTCCTGGGCCCTGTTGTTCAGGGTGCCACCACTCGGTGGGAACAAGCCCAGAGAAGGCAACTTCTCCTGGTGGAGTCCTGTGCCCCTCCCTGCCTGCTCCTCAGTGAGGGGAGAAGCTGGGCCTCATACTGCCAGACACTGCGAGCTCCAGGTCACCAACAGGCCTTTGCTCCCTTGAGGTGGAGAAGAACAATAACAACTATAATAATACTAGCTTATATTCCTAAGGGCCCACTATACCCTGCACACTGTTCTAAGAGCTTCATAGGTACAGGCTCAATCCTGGTTATCCCTGAGAGGTGATTTCTGCTCTGCAAGGAGTGTTATTACAAGCTACTCAGGCCAGGCTACTACTGTCCCCATTGTACAGATGAGAAAAGGTGCAGAGAAAAGAGACTTACCCACGTCTCACAGCTAGGAAATGGCAGGGATTCATACCCAGGCAACCTGGTTTAGAGCCTACAGCTCCAAATGGGCGCCCACTCGTGGGTCCCACACAGCACAGCACAGGGGGCACCATGTGCTCATGAGGGCGACTTGTCAGGTAATGAGCTGCCCTTCACAGGCATTCCTCTGCCCTGGCTGGGGCCTCCTGCAGTGGACAAGGGTAAGCCCAGGTGGAAGGGGCAACGCCATTGGGGACAGAGCTGGGTTTCACAGGGAGAAGGCATGGGAGACCCTAGAAAGGCAAATGCATAATATCTAGCATCCTTTCATGATCAGAATTCTTAAGAAAATAGGCATAGAAGGGACATTTCTTAAACTAATAGAAGTCATCTACAGCAAACCCACAGTCAATATCACATTGAATGGTGTAAAACTGAAAACATTTCCACTCAGATCAGGAACAAGGCAAGGATGCTCACTGTCTCCACTGCTATTCAACATAGTAATGGAAGTCTTAGCCATCGCAATCAGGCAAGAGAAGGCGATCAAGGGTATCCAAATAGGGTCAGAGGAGATCAAACTCTCACTCTTCACTGATGATATGATCCTATACCTGGAAAATCCCAGGGACTCAACTTCAAA
>CAUYRH010018917.1:0-35499 GCA_963574655.1 Perodicticus potto
AACTTTTCCCTCCTGGAGATCTAGTCATGATCAAAACTCCTCCCTCTAATTCACCTTCCCTGACCCCAACTTGGGAAGTCCCCTTTCCTGTTATCTTGTCTTCTTCTACTGTTAAAGTTATAGGAGTCAACTCCTGTATACATCGTTCATGAGTAAAATCCTGGAACCCTCCATCTTTTATGGAGGCAGGCAATGAAGACAGCCAACCACAGACCACCTACGCTCGTGAGCCAAAAGAAAGTTTGAAGTTATTATTTAGGAAACGGAAGGAAAAATCCTAATATGGTTTTCTTTTAGCATCACTGAATACGTGCTTCTGACCTGACGCTGTTCTACCTTTGCCTATTACTGATTGCACTAATCAGATTTATGTTTTCCAGAAAGGTCATCAAGCCACATGCAATAAAGATGGTCCCAGTCCATAAACCCCTGTGTCACTTTCCCTCCGGAGAAACCCTAACTGCCCCCTTCTATCATCGTCCGATTCAGCAGGAAGCAGTTAGATTGAGTCTTCGCCCCTTTTCCCAAACAGCTGTTAGGGTTTCTACTCGGAGAGGGAAAATTGATGCAGGACATCTGGCGCCCTAGCCAGCTCAGCAGAGCTGGTGGACCTGCCGCCTCCTTCTTGGTGGTGTTGGTGCTGTGGCAGCCAGCTGAAGAGCCAGCAGGCTGGATGACAGGCTAGGAGGGGGACCTCCAACCCCCACCAGAGGCTCCAATAGCCAAAAAGCCTGGACAACTGCTGAGGAGACACCTGTGCCTTGGTGTCTCCTTCACCTTACACTTAGGACTAAATGTGGAACCCCCATTTCCTATGCCTAGGTCAATTTCTTGTGAATTTCCTAGGCCTCAATTCCATGAATGGACTGCATCCATTCATTGATACACTCATTCACCTCGCCCCCGGTGGAAGGGACTGTATCCATTCGTTTCCTGGCCAAGAAACCCATACACCTATATATACCCTGAGGCTAAAGGCCTAAAGGAGGAGATGGGGAAAGACCGGGAGAGGAACAGAGAGAGCTTCTCTCTCCCCACTTGAATTCTCTCCCTTTACCAGGAGCTTTAGTGTTTTCTGTATTATTTTCTGTAAATCAAATCTGTCTTACCACTGAGGAGTGGGGTGGGGGGAATAACGTAATGAAGAATAATAAAATACATGTATTTAAGAAAAAAAAAAGAAGGCAATATTATCTGCAGGAAAAAAAAATGACAAATTGTTCTTTATTTAAAAAAACATAGAGACCTAATCACCAATTGGTGAATATCTAATGCATCCTTAGTTTTTAAAAAATGAATAAAAGCAGCAATAAATGTATTTAGAAGAGAAAATATGTATCATAAAAGATAGTAAAAAGGTTAGTATCCCTATTTTCCGAAGAGTTCTTATAAATTATTATTATTATTATTATCTTACCCTATTTATTTTGCTAAAATAAGTAAAGAATCAAGAATGGGGCAACTTCAAAAAAGAAATACAAATCGCCAAAAACATATAAAAAGGCATTAGGCCTGACAAATAACCAAAGAAATGTAAATTAGAATAACAATGAAATATCATTTTCCACTTTCGGATTAGCAAAGATTCAAGAGAATAATAGTATTCAAAGGGAGTGAAGGTGTAAATACTCTACCGGTAAAGTGCAAATTAGTTCAACTCTTTGGAAATAATGAATTAGAAAATATATACCAAACTTTTAAAGTTTTACGTAAATAAACCTTTGCACCCACATGTTAAGATTCTAGAATCTGTCCAAAAGAAATAATTATGCAAGCAGGCAAAAATATATATGATTTTCTTATTGCAACATTTTTTATGAAATGTTTTAAATGGAATCTAAATGACCAATGAATCAAATTATGCCAGAGCCATAATTTATTTGTAAAGAACAAGTATCATAACTCTATATATGTTAGTAAAGAAAGATGTCTGTGAAATATTTTCAGTTAAAACATCTTATAGAAAAAGATACATTTTATAGAAAAGTAAATATAATATTGTTTTATTCATCTAAAAATATATATATGCTGACATGTGAGTTTATAGAGGCATAGAAACACTTCTGGAAAAGTATACAACAAATTATAACAACGATTATACCTGTGAGATAGAATTAAGAGAACTTTTACTTTCTACTTTATTTATATCTAAAATATTTAGTATTTTATAATCAGCATGTATATGTATTAGGTCTATATTCAGAAAAACAATAATAATAAAAATAGTACATTGTGGAGAAAAAGAGGGAGCCTGCATTCTCCTCCTCCCTGATGGAGGCAAAGTCCATGTTCTATCTCAATGGCCTCCTCCAGAGGTACCCAGCCAACGTCACTAGGCTTGAGGCAAAAATTCAATCAGCACTGTAGCTATAAATCTTGCTTTATAAAACTCTGCACACTTGAGCCTTGAGTCACGTCATAGATTGTCCCCTCTTTAAGGTCATCATCATTTGCCGAAATAGCTACTCCACATCTGGGAACAAGAGTGCATTTTCTCCCAAGGAAACCCCTGTTTCCAAATCTCTGCCCTGGTTTACCAGTTGTTGAGACTCTTGGCCTTTGATGAACCATCTGCTCAGTAGATCTCTGATCCAGTTAATAGCCCTCATTATTTTAAACTGTCTCTAAGCACAAATTCAGAGTCAAGGGCAGCAAGAATGTCCCCTAAGTCTCCAGAATAAATTGTGTAATACGCTTCCCACAGCCCCTCTCTGACCATGAGCATGACACGGGTGTCACACTGGACATAACATCTTTGCCCTAAGCATCAGTACATAAAAGCAGGCACTTAGCACAGGGAGTTTGCAAAGTCAGTCCAAGCCAGAGGCTAAGAGAAGCTTTGCCTAAATGATTCCAAGTGGCACAAAACTGTGTCTAGGGGCTTCAACAGGGTGAAACAGGAAACAGGTCTAAGATGCTGGGCTAGTGAGGAAAGACAGACTCTGGGTAATTAAACTCATATCTTGAATACTGTGTTTGGATAATTAATAATCTATAAATGTCCCAAATGAGTGCACATATTGAGTTATCCCATCATTAAAAACGGTGGCAGTGTTAATGTGGTTCCTCTGTAGGGTTCATTACCTGGACAGAGTGTCAAGTCAGGGTGGATTTATTTTTTCATTTCTTCCATTTACTCTTTATATTGTTCTCTTCCATTGCTCATAAATAGAAGTGGTAATTTGGGGGGGGGACATTTTTCAATTCTTTTGCTGGGTATTATAGGAAAAAAGTAGAAATTATTTACCTACAATCATCTTGCCAAGTCTGCAAAAGAACCAAGTGGAAGTAAGCAATTAGCTAGGAGATTTTGGAATTTAAAGTACTTGGTAAAGGCTACATTCTAAATATTAATAAACTGTGTATATCTGATCTCAAACTGATCTTCAGGCTACAGAAATCACTGTGCTGGTCAATTTCAAAGTCACAAAACTCCCAGATTACCATGAAGGGCTGCAAGTGACTTGAGAAAAGTTCTCCATACCTCAGCCCCGCCTCAGAACACCACATGCTTCCCTATCGTCTCTGGGGATAAGTAGTCAGAAGGACCAAGGAAATGAGGTTCTGTTCCAAGAAAAATGGAATGTTAGAGAGATAAAGGGACAGGTGGAAAGACGGAAGGGTGAAGAGATGGATGGGCAAGCAGGCAGGTAGAAAGACACAAACAGAAGGATAGGTAGGTAGGTGGTTTCCCTTCTCCCTCCTTCTCCCTACACCTGTGCATCAAGCAAGGACCAGGGAATGCCTCCTCTCTCAGAGAAAGAGGCAGCCAAACTTATTCCCAGAACCAGCTCTTCTCATGTCCTCTTGAGCGCACTTCCTCCTGTGCCTTCCCCCATTTGCTCCGTCATCTCACCCCTCTCTCCCGAATCTTTACTCTCCCTCCACTGTATGTTCGACCTACTAGCATCTTCAATTCTCCCACAGGCTGATTTACACATGTATATTCCCCAACCAGCTTCTCCTCAGGCTGAATTCCATTTCATTCTCTCACAAGCTTCTTCTTCTTTTTTTTTTTTTAATTTCTATTTTTTTTAAAAATCATGCCAATGTTAACACCCAAAACAAAACAGCCTCCAGTTTCTTTCCCAGCTGCTTAGGTTCTAAGCCAGTGGTTCTCAACCTTCCTAATGCCATGACCCTTTAGTACAGTTCCTCATGTTGTGGTGATCCCCAACCATAAAATTATTTTCCTTGCTACTTCATAACTGTAATTTTGCTACTGTTATGAATTGTAATGTAAATATCTGATATGCAGGATGTATTTTCACTGGTCGTGACCCACAGGTTCAGAACCGCTGTTCTAAGAGTTCTCAGCAGTGCTGATTTTTGACTGAGTTCTCAGCAGTGCTGATTTTTGACTGCGCCTAAAACCAGGTTAATATGATTATATGCTAAGTTCACCTTTTCCCAGGAATCCCCAAATCCAGAATACACTAAAATTCAACAAAATGTGAGTTGAAGGTTTACTACAACTTGTCTCAATTTTTAGGAAAATTATCCAGTTTTTCTCTAACAACAGATAAAAACACACTTAAAGAATAGTGTTAAAATAACATAACAATTAAATTTATAGGCAAATCATCTAGAGTCTGACCCCCAACAACTACGGAACAAATGGTCCGGCAGTAGGTAATGGATACAGAATGATACACGCAGGCCACTGGAACTCCACAGAACCACATCAAAACATGACAATCAGCACAGCGTCTCTGTCCACCCGTCAATGAGTTCATCTCCTGTTTGAATTTCTAATATACACCTTGGTTATGTTTGATACATATTAGAAAATGAGAAGATTAAACTAGTAACGTGACAAAGTGAGTGAGATAACTTGTAAATCAAGAAAATCTGTGGCCCTAGTCACAAAATGATCATGTAGAAATACATTTATTGACTAAGGATCATGTTCATATACCGCTGTGGAAAAATAGCACATTAAAAAGATTTAGTTGACAAATCAGTGTGTGGGGGGGGGGGGAGTAGAAGATTATTTTACCTTATGAATTTTTGATTTCTGAGTGTTTTAAATTTGGCAATTTTAATGTACAAAATGTTGACAACATAAGATAATTGTGAACTTATTACAAATGTATTGCCCATATATTCATTGTTTAGGAAACATCTTCACAAATACTGTTTTATGAATAAAAGAAGTAGATCAAAACTATTTTACAATATGTCTGTTTAGTAGAGATTTCCATGTGTTTCTATGACTCGACCTTCTTTTTTCCAGCAACTTCAAAAATATTTTATTTATTTTTTTCTCTTTTTATTAATTTTAGATTAATATGAGGGTACAAATGATTAGGTTACATTGTTTGTGTTTCTAAGGTAAAGCTCAAGTGGGTGGGTGCGTTCGAACCCTCCAGCCTCGGTGTATGTGGCCAGCACAGTAACCACTGAGCCACAGGTGCCAAGCCTATCAGAGTTATCTTAACATTAGCGATTCTAGTTTGATTTTGACAAACTAGTTTGATTTTGAACAAGATCTTTCTTTGAAAATATCACTGATCAATTGCTGATCTTTCTTTGAAAATATCACTGATCAATAGTTTTTCATGTCCCTGGGTGCCAGGATGGACCCATCCGAGTTTGTGGTCTTATCTCATGTTCAGTGTAGTGACTGGTGACTAGGAATCAGTGTCAAGACCCTTCTAGTCATATTTGGGGTAATAAGGGAGGTTTGAAGGGAGTGGCTCTCAGGCTAAGTCTACCTGTAGTCCATATTATGTTCAATTTTGTCTGTCCTGTAATTTGTTGCTATCATCTTAAAGTCTAGGCCGGAATTATTTTGTCAGGAGTTGGACTTTTGCAAAAATTTAAGTAACATATACAAAGTTTAAAAAGAGAAAAGATAGGGCAGCTCCTGTAGTTCAGTGGGTAGGGTGCTGGCCCCATACATCAAGGGTGGTGGGTTCAAACCCGTCCCAGCCAAACTGCAATAACAACAACAAAGAAAAAAAAAGCTGGGTGTTGTGACGGGTGCCTGTAGTCCCAGCTACTCGGAAGGCTGAGGCAAGAGAATCACCTAAGCCCAGGAATTGGAGGTTGCTGTGAGCTGTGTGACTCCACGGCATTCTACTGACGGCAATAGAATGAGACTCTGTCTCTGGTCAGCTAGCTCAGCGATAGAGCCTGCCCAGGAAGCAAGAAATGGTATTTTGCGTAGCTGCTGTTTCTGGACTGCTGAGGTTGTTTTATAGTCTCCCAACCACCACTGCAAGGTCTTCAGAATATGTATTATCCAACCACTACACAGCAGGATTTCAGCCTTCTGCTTTCTCCTTAGCAGAATGTTCTCCAGATCCTTCCAGGTAAATACAAAAGATGTAAAGTCTCCATCTTTCTTTATGGCTGAATGTAGGGGTATGTGACACACCTCCTGAGTGAAGGGCTCTACTACAACTTGGACTTTCCCTAACAAACACAAACAGTATAACCCAAATTACATACCCTTCTTATATTAACAGTTCTGCCAGCCAGGAATTCCAAGATCAAGATATCAGCATCTGGTGAGAGCCTTCTTGCTATGTTTTCGCATGGTGGAAGCACATGCTTCTTCTTGACGGAGTTCTCCATATCCCATCCACTCTGCTCAGTCACCTCTACCCACTTGTGTCCAACTTTCCACTCCACTGCTCCTCCCAAGTTCCCAACCCCCCCACCACAAATCCAATGGCATCCTTTCCCTGTGATATCCGATCACTTCACTTTGCCTTGAAACTTTCTCCTCCCCTATTTTCTATGATAGTTTATTACTCCATTTCTTTTTTCCATCCCTCCAACAATCTTTCCCTAGTCTTTTTTTTTTTTCTTCTTTTCTTTTTTTTTTTTTTTTTTGAGACAGAGTCATACTCTGTTGCCTGGACTACAGTGCTGTGGGATCAGCCTAGGTCACAGCAACCACAAACTCTTGGGCTCAAGGAATCCTCCTGCCTTGGCCTCCCAAGTAGCTGGGACTACAGGCATGTGCCACAATGCCCAGCTAACTTTTCTATTTTTAGTAAAGATAGTGTCTAGCTCTTGCTCAGGCTGCTCTTGAACTCCTGAGCTCAAGGGATCCTCCCATCTCAACCTCCCAAAGTGCAAGGATTATAGGTGTATGCCACCATGCCTGGCCCTTAATCATTATTCTTTAATTTATGCAATAAATACTTACTAAGAACTTATTTTGTGCCAGACATTCAACGAGCTAGAGAATCAGACAACACAAAATGATCAATCCCTAGACCTTACTCTCAAGAACCTAAAGAGAGATAAAGCTATCAATGTACACCGGCGAATTACAGTAACATGAAAAATACCATCATTTGTTTATTGATTCAGAAAGATTATTAAGCACGTATTATGTGCCAAATACTGTTCTAAGTATGCAGGACACAATAATGAACAAATCTGATAAAAACTCTTCCTTTATTAAGTATATGCTAAAGAAGAAAAAAAACATTATGAGTAAAATGTAGAGTAGGTCAAAAAATACTAAGTGTTACAGAGAAAAATTAAGTGTGGAAGGCAAATAGGGGAATGCCCGGGGAAAGGAGATTTGCAGTTTTCAATGAATTGATCAAGAAAAAGCTTTCTAATAAAGAGACATTTGCACAAAGACTCAGGGGAGGTGCAAGAATAACCCTGTGGCTGTCTGAGCAAAAGCATTCCAGTAGAGGGAGTGGACCGTGTGAAGGTCCTGAGGCAGAGGCCTGTCCACAGTGTTCTGGAAAAGTGAGGAGAGCAGCGAGAGGTCAGAAATGTAAGGCTGGCAAGAGTAAAGCCCAGGGCATGTGTTCTCTCAGAAGACTGAGTTCTCCTCTACATGAGACAGGAAACTACCAGCCCCCTCGAACAAAGGAGTAACATGATTTGAACTACATGCTGTAAAAAAGACTGTGGAGGAGTGTGGGCAGAAGCAAGGAAACCTATTGGGGGCCATCGCAGTCATCTAGATGAGAGTTGGGGTGGCTCAGAGCATGGGGAGCAGTGAAAGACATACCACATGGTTAGATTTGGGGTATTTTTTGAAGGCTAACATTTAGTGATGGATTGCAAATGAGAACTTTCCCAAGATAGGAGTACCCAGAGAACCCACAGAAGTGCATCACAAGACAGTCAGCTACAAATACTCACAGGACCCACGTGCAGCTGCCCTCTGACTTGAGGACAGCACCAGTGGACTGAGGCCTTTCCTGGCTCAATTGCTCTCTCCCAAGCCCCTCCCACCTTCTACCCTGGAGATGATCAGAAATGGTGGCCTCGCCCTGAGATCAGGGAGGAGAAGGGATATAAACGAGCACTGGACAAAAGGCCAACCAGATGTCGTTTCCCCCGTGCTGACCACCAGCCTTCAGAAGGCCTGAGCAAGGGGAGGGGGGAAAAAGCTACTGTAATGCAATCTACTAATCATGTTAGTGCACTGGCCTGGACGTACTAACAGGATGACTTACTGTTAATGAAAAGTGATCAGAAAGGTACTATGACTTGCTCTAAATTTCATCTTTCATTCAGGAGCAGGAAAGAACTAGCACAGTAGAATAAATGTCAATGGACAACAGAAGAAAACAGTTAAAAGTTACGTTATCGTAATAAAGTCATGCTCACTCAAGAAAATCCTTACTGAGGAAATGTAGACTAAAATGGTCAGCAAATGCTCTTTCTGGAAAGGCTGGCTAAAGAAGCAAGCATATGTCTAACGGATGGTACACAGTGCCAGCCCTAAGCAGAGCTTGCAGGGGCCCTTCTTAGGGTTAAATCTACAATGAAAGACACAGTCCACTGAAAAAGCCTGTCTCTAAGACCCAAAACCATTTGAATCTGGCAGGAAAACAAAAAGTTTTGTTGTTCTGCTGTTGATGCTGCTGCTGCAGTGATGTTGTTCAGTGGAAGCCCTTATGTCGCGGGAAGCAGAAATCTGTACTGAATTCAGGATTTTTATGGAAACTTCAAGAGTAAAGATCATCCTTCATTTGACATTTCTTCACTTACTTGTTTTTTCTGTATTGTTCATATCAAGCCTTGCCATTTGATTTATTCTTACCATAATATGCTTGTACATTTGCTGTTTTGATTATTATCTCATACTTGAAGCTAAGTTGGCACTCTCTTCCTGGGTCCTCATTTCCAACAGCTTATAAATTTTATGAACAAATTACTTTTTATTTATCAACCCCTTCCTCTGCCCAGCAGTGGATTTTTTGGTAGGTTAGCAAAGAATGCACAAATACTACTCCTGAAATGAAACATCCTAATGAAGAAAGCTACGATCTTGGCGGGTGGGGGGAATAAGCCAAAATAATGGTTTCTTTTAAATTATTGCATTACTTCAAAAATAAAGAAATAAATACTATTTAGGAAATATAATATAAAGCAAAATACAGGTATTAATCCTCTAAAAACAGAATTAATTTTCCTTAGAGGAGGTACTTAGGGAAAATCTCATTTGTTCTGATATATAGTGCCTTTGCTGGGATGTTTCCAAAACAGTTATAATTCCCTTACCCCATCATTTTATGCAGGAAAAAAGTTGATAAGTTCATTATGATTTCAAGAGTGACATTTGACTTATATACGAGTGAGAGGCTGTCAAACTCTGAATTGACAGCATCCTCCATCAGGAATACTGTAAAAAGATAGTAAAGTCACCACAAGGGGTGTAGGGTTGGTGCACATGAATGAATTCCATAAAAGAATGAATCCAACATTTACTGTGTACTTTCTATATAACTGGCAATTTACATATTTAATCTTATTTGATCCTCAAGGACTATACAAAACAAGCATTATTACCACACTTTGCAGAGAAAAACAGTGAAGTTCAGAGAGGTTGAATACCTTGCTCATTCACGTGGTCAGTGTTAGAACCTGAATCTAAACCAAATCTCTCTCTCCAAAACATAACATTTTAATTTTAGATAATATTTTAGTACCTTTTAATCCTTCCCACTAAAATCTACTACACATGCATGCTTCTAAAAAAAATCATAAAAAACAGCCAATTTGGGGAGGCATAATGAGTACTGAAAAGGCTGAAAGTTAAGAATTTAGGTGGTTTGATTTCCAGATGATGGGTTTGGAGGTTTGGAGGCAAGAGCACAGGTGTCGGAAATTCTGGGTTCCTCCTCCATTCTTCCTCTCCCCTCTGCCCATCATCTTAGTCACTCTCCCAACACCCAGGAGTCTGACCCAAGAAGGATCACTTCATAAAAAAGGAAGCTGAGAAACAGCCATTGCCCAGATTTACACAGTAAATGCAATTCTAACTTTATAATAACAAGACAATGGCAAAACCAGAATTAACTCATCTCCATAATTTTAAATCTCACAATGATCTAGAACTAAGGAAGTCTAGGAAGACAGATTGTCCAATTATGTAAGTAATCATAAGAAGCTTTGAGTAAAAACCCTGAAATTCTACCAGGTAACAAAAAAAAAACCCAAGGAGTTAAAACAAGTAGTTCTGAGTGCTAAAATAACAAAATATTTTTTTTTTGAGACAGAGTCTCACTATGTCACCCTCAGTACAGTGCCATGGCATCACAGCTCACAGCAACCTTCAACTCTTGGGCTTAAGTGATTCTCTTGCCTCAGCCTCCCAAGTAACTGGGACTACAGGTGCCTGCCACAATGCCTAGCTATTTTTTTGTTGCAGTTGTTTAGCTGACCCGGGCAAGGTTCGAACCCGCCATCCTTGGTGTATGTGGCTGGTGCCATAACCACTGTGCTACAGGTGCCAAGCCAATACAATATTTTTAACAGTGCCAAAGAAGCCAAATTTCAATGACAAGAAGATTGAAGAATGTTACCAAAGGTAATAAAACTCCATAGGAGATTTCAATTTTGATTCAGTATCACCTCTGCAAAACGGCAACTACATTATGCTGCTAGCAATTACACAGCTGCACCCCACTTTTGTGAGAAAGAAACAAGGAATTGGGCTCATATAAGGACATATGCAAGAAAGTAAATGCCAAAATTTGCCCTGGAATATTACATATTTAACTTAAAGTGGGCATCTAACATTCATCTTAGCTTCCCAAAAGGAACCCCTTTCTTTGGAGAAGTCCATACTGTTTGAGTTTGGGGGGGAGAGGAACGAGCATTCTCCCCCTACAGGTGCTTCTGAAAATGTTAGACATTCTCTAGTCAAATGGGCACATCCATAAAGCAAAGATTCAGCTGATCAGAGAGTCACACCATTGATACAGAAAGCTCCCTTACCCTGAGTGATCTCATTCTCTTTTTGCTTTTTTCTTTCTCTCTCTCTCATTTTCTTTTCTTTCTTTCTGTTTCTTTCTCTCCCTCCCTCCCTCCCTCCCTCCCTTCCTTCCTTCCTTCCTCATCCTGTTTTTCTGTCTGTCTGTCCCCTTTCCTGTCCCTCTCCTCATGCTAAGGCAGCAGCATCACTAATTACAAAGCAGAGCCCCTGGCACAGAAGCTACACTTAATACTGTATTCCTCCCAAAAAAAAGTTTTTTAAAAAACTGTACTCCCTACCAAAAAAAAACAAACAACAACAACAAAACTCCTGTACTCCATAGCAGAAAATATTTGCAAACCATACATCTGATAAGGGATTAATGTCAAAATTATCTTAAGAATCCGAACAACTCAATAGCAAGAAAACAAATGACCTGATTTAAAAATGGGCAAAGGACCTGATCAGATATTTCTTAAAAGAAGACATATAGGGCAGCGCCCATAGCTCAGTGGGTAGGGTGCCAACCACATATACAGACGCTGGCAGGTTCAAACTCAACCCAGGCCAGCTAAAACAACAATGGCAACCGCCAACAACAACAAAAAAGCCAGGCATTGTGGCAGGTGTCTGTAGTCCCAGCAACTTTGGAGGCTGAGGCCTCCAAAGAGAATTGCTTAAGCCCAAGAGTTTGAGGTTACTGTGAGTTATGACACTATGGCACTCTACCCAGGGCAATAGCTTGAGACTCTGTCTCAAATAAATAAATAAATAAGATTAGTGCCCTTATAAACAAGACCCCAAAGAGCTAGCTCACCCATTCTACCATGTGAGGACACAATGAGAAGTCATTGATCTTGGCCTTTTTAGTCTCCAGAACCAAGAAAAATAAACTTTTGCTGTTGATAAGCCACCCATTGTATGATATTTTGTTATAGCAACCCAAACAGACTGAGAAAAACAATCATCAAACATTTCATGTCCAACTACACCAGGCTCCTGAGGGAATACTGTGATATGACACATGATACAATGTATAAATATAACACTTATTCCCTATTAAAGAAATGCTTAAAAATGCCACAAAAAGTTTGAAGTTGCTGTGAGTTATGACACCACAGCACTCTACCCAGGGTGCCAAAGTAAGACTCTTTACTCAAAAAAAAAAAAGAAAGAAAGAAAGAAATGCCACAAAAGCATTTATAGGACGTGTATTTTGCCTGTGTAGCTAGGGGCGAGGGGGGTAGGGGTTAAGAAGCAGGAACAGGAAATGGTTATGAACACCACCACCACTGATTTGAGTTCATTTGAAGAATTTTCAACGTTTCCAAATTTAGTAAAGTTATATTGCATGGTGACTTGTAATTACTAATAACTAACTTAAGGGCCAAAGTGGGATGAGATTTGAGGAAAAGATTATGGAATGTCTTTTTTTACAATTCACATTCAGTTTTTTAAAAAGAGGAAATAAAAAAGTGTACCAACACTAAATTATGAAAGACTGACTGGACCTTCAAACTTAACTTGATTATATCAAACAACTGAAGTTCAAGGGTATAAAAAATATATTTTATGAACTTATATGCACATAGCATATATAAATACATGCACACTTTTGTTTTCATTTCACCACATCCAATTCTACAACACCAGAGAACTAGAAACAAGAAAACCCTTGCTGTCCCTTCAAGCAATAGGAATCTGTAATGTAATATGGGACATATAAAATGCTACATTATTAAATAAAAGGCCATACCTCAAAGCAGCTCTGAGATCAGTCTGAAACAAAGGAAAAGGGAAGGAATTGAATTTAAAAAAAAAAAAAGGTAGAGTGAAAGAAACAGTAAACTTTTTAAGACAAAATGCCAGGCAGGTCACCATTAACAGCTGTTAAGACTGTTTTGACTGAATTCATCAATCAAATCGATCGAACAGTTGAATGTCATAAAAAAGAAAGAGTTAATGTTTTTGATGGAACTAACCTGATAATTAAGTAAATGGGCAAACAAAATAGTCCAAGCAAGTGCATATAGACGCAGTAAGAGGTCTTAAATGAAAAGATCCTAAACGTAGCACAAAATAAATTCAGGCTGAAAAAGCGACGCAGAGGACAAGGAAGATAACAAAAGATGGAGCCATTGCTCCTCAAAGACTTCTGATTAGCTACTGGCTGTGTTGCTAATAAGGTGAAATTCTGAGGATTACCTATGATTGCAGCAATTTTCAAAGCATTAGAATGTGTACAAGACAAGTGAATGATGGGTTCAAGGGAGTGAATGAAAAAAAGAGCTTATAATATATTTTTAATAAAAAATGAAGGTGGAAGTCAGCCATGGAATAAAGTCACTAAACAAAAAATGGGGTGGCAGAAGGGGCACCCTGCAGCCCAAAAAGGAAACACTTCAAGGCAGCAATAAATAGGCTGGTTCATTAAAAAAAGCCCTCCTCCGCTGTTTTCCAACTATGTTTCAGAACAAACATTTTAAAATAGTTAACTCAATTTTATGTCACACGAAGTTATTTTCTGATGGCAATGTCTAATTATATGAGATCCAGAGATCATGCTAACACTGATACACCTACCGTTTCCTTAATTTTCCTTTGCTAAGTGTCTTCACTAGGTTACATGATCCCCTATGTAGATCCACACAAAATTTAGCAGTCAACTGTCAATCAACACACGTGTATTGAGTGCCTATTATGTGGCAAGGCACTCTTCTGGTGCTGTGATCACAGCAGAAAACAAAACAAAAATTCCAGTTCTGATGGAGTTAATATTCTAGTTGAGAAGACAAATAAAGAAATAATATTTGTTTTATTATTCTCTGCAGAATTCATGGTCAGATTGTCATGAATCTACAGAGAATGATAAAACAGGATCAAGAAAACCAGTATTTTTTGAGTGAGGAGATGCCACATACTCATTCACATAAATAAGGATGAGTCATTGGGGGCTGAAAAATGACCTTGGGCCCTGGGCTTTTTTTTTTTTTTTTTTTATGGTGGGAAATCACATATCACATAAAAATTACCACCTTAAATATTTCTAAGTATAAAGGTCATTAGTGTTAAGTACATTCACACTGCTGTGTAACCAATCTCCAAAATTCTTTTCATCTTGCAAAACTGAAAATCTACCCCCATTAAGCAACTTCTCACTCCCCCACCCCCATCCCAGCCCCTGGTGATCACCGTTTGAATTTCTGTCCCTATGAATCTGACTATTCTAGGGACCTCATAGAAGTAGAATCAGAATTTGTCAAGCTCTCAGCTTCTTGTGATGACTACTGGAAACTGAGATCAAGGGCATAATCAGATGAGTCCTGACCATGTCAGTGGGGGAAGAGCAGGCTGGGGGCTTTTCCAGGAGCCCACAGAATTCTAGGACACCACTCCTATGTGGTGTTACCTGGCAAACTGCCTGCTCTCGGGCTGTCACTTGGCTTCTGAAGACTAAGGCATGAAAAGCCAGGGCCTTACCGAAAGCAGGTGGGACTCCTGGGCTTGGTCTTGACTGCCTGGAAACCGAACTTCTGCAGGGTAGGCAAAATAATCCGATGGTGCCCAGCATGTCAAGAGCACCCTCCAGAGTGTCCCAGGGCAGACTTAGTTTAGTGTTCTGGAAAATAATGCTGCGCTAGAAAGCAGATGAACTCCTGTGTGTCCTCAGGCACACCCCTTCACTTCACAAGGCCTAATTTCCCTCTTCTTTAAAATGAATTATGCAGAACCAACTCCTTCAACCCCAAGAAATCACAAGAAACTAGCTCTTGTAGGAGAGGAGAGGGGAAAAAAAGGAGTACTCTGATCTTCCCTCCAAAAGGATGCCCAGTTTCAGTTTCATAAGAAAACCACTCAGCTCATCTGATGAGGGGGACAGGTTTCCTTGTATCTGCTCCTTGGAAGACCCAGTGGGCCCCTCCTGGGAAGAGCACAGGCCACTGCACTGGGACCCTGCTGGCTGGGCTCAGCTCTGTTCCTTCTTGCTGTCAGGTCACAGTCATTGCCGCTATAGGCCCAGCCATGCCTCAGAGCAGGACCCTCCCACCCTCCCCAATACACATACAGACACACACACTGTCTCTTACATGGAAGTGTGGACAGGGATACCCCTAGACTCCTGAGTCATGTGCCAATCCACCTTCAGTGGCTTTGGAGCCACTAATATTGGCAAGTTTCTTACTAAGTAGGACTAATGGAGGATAAGGGCAGGAGAATTGGGATAAATTTCAGATAAGATGCCTCCCTCTGCCACCTCCTTTTAGTTGGTTTGTGTTTGTATTTTTATCTATTAAGTATAGAGTATAAATGTCTTAACACAATAATTAAGTAAGTGAGGTGAAGGCTATGTTAACCAGTTTGATGTAAGCATTCTAAATTGTATATAAAATCAGCACATTGTACCCCATAAATGCATTAACGTATACATGATTTATGTATTTATGATTTAATAAAAATTAAAAAGGGAATAAAAAACTTGAGGGACTGATAAATCATTGTTAAATGGCAAAAAATAATAATAATAATTCTATACCATTATGGTTTATTTTTATTTCCTAAATGATCCATATTTGTTACAGTACATTTAGAAAATACAAGTAGACAAACAAAGAATTACACCATTCAGAGATAATCTTGCAAATATTTTGATGTTGAGCCTTCTAGACTCTGGCCTATATTAATTATACAAACTCTTATAATAAAAATAAGTTCAGCCAGTCTCCATAGTTCACACCTGTAATCCCAACACTTTTAGAGACCAAGATGGGAAGATCTATTGAGGAGGAGTTTGAGACCAGCCAGGGCAACAGAAAGAGACTCCGTCTCTACAAAAAATAGACAAATTAGCCAGGTATGGTGGGTCCCCCTATAGTCCCAGCTATTCAGGAGGCTGAGGCAGGAGAATCACCTAAGTCCAGGAGTTGAGGTTTCAATGAGCTATAATGATGCCCCTGCACTCTTGCCCAAGTGACAGAGTGGGATCCTATCTTTAAAAATTTTTTTAAAAAAAGGGGGGCTCAACTTGTATTGCTCATCATTTATTGTGACCAACTTTATATATCCAATTGTAATTTTACAATATCCTCTTTAATAGTTATATCATATTCCATAAAATGAATGCAACACAATTTGTCACCTATTCCCTATTGTCATCCTGTCATGTCACTTCCGGCACTATTTTAAATATTGCAGGGAAAAGAATTTCCCAAGGGTCTTCAAGCATGGCTTAATATAAATATTTAATGACATCATCAGGAATCAGGGTCTCCCCTAATTCTCTGGTTTCCAGTAGGTACACTCTGCTCTCAGTCAGGTTCTCTCCAAGGGACAACAGCAGGTCCAGCCCTGAAGTATCTTGACCAAGAAAGACTCAGGAGAGACATCTATTGAACTGATTTGAGCCATGTGCCCCTGGATCACCCAATTTTTGTGATCAAAGAAATATAACACCTTGACTGGCCAGCCCTCAATCACAAACTCATCCCTGCATTCTAAAGCAGAGTAGGTCCCATCCAAATCACATGGACGGAGCACTGGAGAGAAAGGGGCAATGGAAGCTGAACAGGCAAAACAATAATAGTCATCGCAACCAGTCACGTCACAGGCACGCTCTTCTCCTTCCATGACTGAGCCACATCCTTCCCCTGAGTCTCTGAATGCTGAAGACCCAACCCTTACCACCCTCACTGGCCCCTCTCTCAAAACCACACTGTAATGAAATACTCCAGCTTCTTCCCTCTGAAGGCCTGGTCACACCTCATGTACCATAGTCCAATCCCCACTGCAGATGGGGCGTGGGCAGACCTTCCAATGGACTGTGCCCTTCTCTTCCTCTGTACCAGTAGAGTCCATCATCTTTACTATTTAGCAATTATGTAACACTCTGTTCCATGTCCTATATTTTTATTTAACTTTCCATGTATGAATCTTATTTCCCCAATTATCTTATAATGTTAAAAGTTTTAGACTGCAGTACATTGAGCTCCATTGAGAAAGCGCCGGGGCAAGTGAGAGGCGATGGGCACTAGGCAACTCAGTGCCTAACTGAGGAAAAATAACTAAACCTGGACAAAGGAGATCCTAAGAAGCTGAGAGGCAAAATGCCATCATATGCATTCTTTGTGCAAACTTGTCTGGAGGAGCACAAGAAGAAGCACCCGGATGCTTCAGTCAACTTCTCAGAGTTTTCTAAGAAGTGCTCAGAGAGGTGGAAGACCATATCTGCTAAAGAGAAAGGAAAATTTGAAGGTATGGCAAAGCACACAAGGCCCATTATGAAAGAGAAATGAGAAACCTATATCCCTCCTAAAGGGAAACAAAAAAGAAGTTCAAGGATCCCAATGCACCCAAGAGGCCTCCTTCGGCCTTTATCTTGTTCTGTTCTGAGTATCACCCCAAAATCAAAGGAGAACATCCCGGCCTATCCATTGATGATGTTGCAGAGAAGCTGGGAGAGATGTGGAATAACACTGCTGCGGCTGACAAGCGGCCTGATGAAAAGAAGGCTGCAAAGCTGAAAGAAAAATATGAAAAGGATATTGCTGCATACCGAGCTAAAGGAAAGCCTGATGCAGTGAAAAAGGGAGTCGTCAAGGCTGAAAAAAGCAAGAAAAAGAAGGAAGAAGAGGAAGATGGGGAAGATGAAGAGGATGAAGAGGTGGAAGGTGAAGTAGATGATGATGATAAATAAGTTGGTTCTAGCGCAGTTTTTTTTTTTCTTATCTATAAAGCATTTAACCCCTCTGTACACAACTCACTCCTTCTAAAGAAAAAAGTTGAAATATAAGGCTGTGTAAGATTTGTTTTTAAACTGTACAGTGTCTTTTTTTGTATAGTTAACACACTACCGAATGTGTCTTTAGATTGCCCTGTCCTGGTATTTTCAATAGCCACTAACCTTGCCTGCTACAGTATGGGGGGTGTAAATTGGCATGGAAATTTAAAGCAGGTTCTTGTCGGTGCACAGTACAAATTAGTTATATAAGGGGATGGTAGTTTTTTCATCTTCAGTTGTCTCTGATGCAGCTTATACGAAATAATTGTTGTTCTGTTAACTGAATACCACTCTGTAATTGAAAAAAAAAAGTTGCAGCTGTTTTGACATTCTGAATGCTTCTAAGTAAATAAAAAAATTTTTTTATTTAAAAAAAAAGTTTTAAAAATCACACAGTTTTCAAGGGCCCACTACAAACCAGGTGTTTTGATTAATATTTAATCTTTACAGCCCCCACCCCCAGTCTGTCTTTCTTCCTTCAGTTCCCTACAGTAAAGTGAGCTACCATTTAGTTCATACTGCTCAGAAGAGCTAATTGTTAAACATTTTCAGGAATTTTACAATCAGATTGCTAAATCCTTGGTAGTTTGAAATCTGCCACTGTGGGAGTATTTATACCACAAAAATTGGCAAATACTACAAGTGCAAGATTTTTTTTCAGGGTTGATTGTTACATACCACCAGCCCCTTCTAATGTTTACTTTGCCTCAAAATGATGTTTCAGGTTTTGCAAAGCCCCACATGTCACGTCAATTAGCTTCTGGGTGCTGTGACACACCCAGGCTGAATCAGATTATAGCCAAAGAGGAGCCAAAGCTCAGAGCAACAGGTGTCTGCATACACATGTGGGAGCCACATCCTCCAGCAATCTGTGGGAAAGGCCTAAGACCTAGATTTCTTGGTAAGAGCAGGTCTTCATGTTCCAATGTCCAGGGAAGGTCCTTGATAATTTGATATGCCAGGCCTCCAAAGCTACAGGAGCAAGTTCTGCCTTAACATTTAGCTTTTATTCCAAAGTAGTCTTCTATAACTTGTCATTCCTATACTACTTACTGTTTTTTGATCTTTCTAAAGCTAGTCTTTGTTCCTAAGATGCACATGTGGAATATGACTATTTGGTGACTCTAAGTCATCCTGGATTATCTGTACACTCCCTTCATTTGGGGCACTAATCTGTCCCTCAAGATATTTTCTTAGTCACCCAAGTCTTTAACATGTTCCCATAATCTCACCTTTCACCTTTACAACTGTTCATTCAGAGTCACGTCACACCCCTGTGAAATCTGTAAGGCAGATAATAGTAAACCCTCTTTACAGATGGGGAAATTGACACCAAGAGATTTACTCAGGCTCACATAACTACATGTTGGTGCAAAAGTAATTGTAGTTGTTGCATTTGATACTGAAAAACATTCTTAATAATGTAGTTACATTATACATTGTTTTAATGTGCATTTCTCACTTTATGTTTTTATGCTAATGACTTATTACTTGCTGTTCATTTTATATTTATTTTGGACTATGAAAATGATGTTAGAGAAAAAGTGAATTCAAGCAGTTTTCTTATTCAAGTTCAAAATGGGTCATACAGCAATTCACAACATCAACAATGCATTTGGCCCAGGAACTGCTAACAAACATACAGTGCAGTGGTGGTTCAAGCAGTTTTGCAAAGGAGATGAGAACCTTGAAGGTGAGGAGTGCAGTGGTGGCATGGGAAGTTGACAACGACCAACTGAGAGCAGTCATGGAAGCTGATCCCCTGACAACTACACAAGAGGTTGCCAAAGAACTCAACATCGACCGTTCTTTTTATTTATTTATTTATTTTTTTTTTTGAGACAGAGTTTCACTTTGTCACCCTGGGTAGAGTGCCATGGCAAACTCACACTCTTGGGCTTAAGCAATTCTTTTGCCTCAGCCTCCCAAGTAGCTGGGATTACAGGCGCCTGCCACAATGCCTGGCTATTTTGCAGTCGTCATTGTTGTTTTAGCCGGGTTTGAACCCTCCAGCCCTGGTGTATGTGGCCAGCGCCCTACCCACTGGGCTACGAGTGCCGCCCAGCATCAACCATTCTATAGTCGTTCAGCATCTGAAGCAAATTGGAAAGATGGAAAAGCTAGACAAGTGGGTGCCTCATGAGCTGACCAAAAATAAGAGCAATCATTATTTTCAAGTTATCTTCTCTTCTCATCATC
This sequence comes from Perodicticus potto, assembly GCA_963574655.1. Taxonomy (NCBI): domain Eukaryota; kingdom Metazoa; phylum Chordata; class Mammalia; order Primates; family Lorisidae; genus Perodicticus; species Perodicticus potto. The sequence continues at coordinate 20,163 of CAUYRH010018917.1, forward strand.
TTCTCTTATTCTACACAACAACAAAGCATTTCTTGATATGATTGTGACACCTAATAAAAAGTGGATTTTATACAACAACCAGAGAAAAGCAGCTCAGTGATTGGACTAAGAAGAACCTTCAAAGACAAACAAGCACCAGAAAAGGTCATGGTTGGTGGTGGTCTGCTGCCAGTCTGATCCACGACAGCTTTCTGAATCCTGGAGAAACCATCATCAAACCACTGAGAAGTCTGCTCATAAAATCTATGAAATGCACTGATAACTGCAATGCCTGAAGCCAGCTTTGGTCAACAGAAAGGGCCCGATTCTTTCCACAACAATGCCTGACCACACATCACACAACCAACACTTCAAAATTCAATGTATTGGGCTATGAAGTTTTGCCTTATCCACTATACTCACCTGACCTCTCACCAACCAGCACTTTTTCAAGCACCTCAACAACTTTTTATAGGGAAAAGGCTTTTACAACCAGCAAAATACAGGCAATGCTTCCTGAAATCATGAAGCATGGATTTTTATGCTACAAGAAGAAACAAACTATTTCTCGTTGGTAACAATAATGTTGATTGTAATGGTGCCTATTTTGATTAACAAAGATCTGTTTGAGCCTGGTTATAATGATTTAAAATTCATAGTCCAAAACTGCTATTACTTGTGCACCAGCCTAAATAGTTAATGGCAGAGCTGAGACTAGAAATGAGTACTCCAGATGCCTTCAACTCATTCATTAATCTGTTCATTGATTTGTTATTTGGTAATATGTATGTTTAATGATGCTATTACCGTGGCTGTTACTCCTCAGTTGGGCTAATAAGATGTTTGGTTTTATTATGATAGTCTGACTCTCACTGAGAACTGCATAAAAAATACATTCAGTTCCTATACCTTGTTTAATTACCTCCTCTCATGGAACTGACCATTACACCCCTGAGTGTTCCACATCCCCAAAAATCTACACTGGAATTGGCACCCTAACTGAAAAAGCAGCAGGCAATAATAATTGGCTGGGCCAATCTCCCTCTAAATCCTGCCCCCCTGAAAATCTCTAAAGGATCACTTTCAGAGCAGCTTGGCAACTCTGGGATCTTCCTTAAAAATGGGCTTGGTCAGGAGGATGTGAAGTAACTTATATAATCAAAGAAAGCTGGAAAGCCAGGCCTCAGAAAGAATTCAAATCAGGACAGGTCTGTGACACAGATATCAGCTACCCTCACCATCATAACTCAGTTATATTGTCAGAAAGCTCAGTATTCAAGCCCAGAGCAATCAGTTTGCATACCTTTCTGGGGCAGAAGGACAGTCTATAGTCAAGAGCAGAATTGGGACGCTGTCAACAAGAAGGATAGAATCGAACATACTTAACAACCACAGCAGCGAACATTTGTACAGTATGTTAGAGTCTATAAAATACTTTACAAAAAGTATCTTTCATAAGGACTCTATGAAATAGGCTGCACAAGTGGTGTTTTCCCAACTTTATAAGGTAAGGAAGTTTCAGGGAGATGAAGTGAATTTGCCAAATCAATTCTCTTTCCTGTTCTCTTTTTCCAGAGACTTCAATCCATTAAGTATTCACCAGGCCACAAAAATACACAAGTATTTACTAAGCCCTCATCTCTCCCTGGGACCTGGTTGGTCTCCCTGCTGTCATCCTTTTTCTCCCCATAGCACTTTCTTCACGTGGCAACTAGAGTGATCCTTTTAAAATAAGTCAAATAACATCACTCTTGAGCTCAAAACCTCCAACAGCTTCCTGTTACAGAATAAAACTCAACATTTTATATGATCTACAATGTCTTGCAGGATCTGACCATTGGTTATCACTTTCTCTTCATCTCCTACATCCTACCACCTTCTCCCACACTCACTCTACTTGAGGCACACTAGTTCCCTTCCAGACCTCAGCATGCAGAAATTATCATTTGAAGACTAACTCCTGCCTCAGGACCTTTGCACATACTGTTTCTGCTGCCCAGAACATATTTCTCCCAGACATCCAAATGGTTCTGTTCCTACCCAGGAAAGGCCTTCCTGACCACATCATTGAAACTGCATATACTAAGGCACTTTGGTCTCCTACCCAAACCCAAACTGTTTTTAAAGTGAAAAGAGATGCTACTATTACTCCAAAGTGACCAAGGATCACTGAAACCAATTTATTTCTCTTCATGACATTTATCAATTCTTAAATTATATTATGTATGTATTTATTTCTTTGTTCATTGTCCATATTCTCCACTAAAATGTAAGCTACTGGACATCCGGGCCTCTTTCTTGTTGATTGCTCTGTCTTAGAACCTAGAATAGTACCTGGTACATAATAGGCACCGAATGAATATCCACTGAATAAATTAATGAACAAACAACCCTTAATTTCTTCTTAATAATGTGCTAAGTGGTGTGGTAAAAATATCTAGATATCTGAAGCATTATAAAATAATGGAATTCTCAGTTAGAGGATACTGGCTACAAATCTTATTTATGACTACCCTGGGGTTCTATTATTGAGAAACAATTGGCAAATTAGATAAGAAAGAGGAAAACAACTATTTCATAAAGATGACATTACAGAAAGATGAGATTTAAGCTGGGCTCTAATGGGTAGGTTTTAAGTAAGAAAGAGAAGAAAGTCCTCTCAGGCTGTTCAAAATAACAAAAAATAATGCCATGAACAAATGACTATGAAAAGCCCTTCCCAGAGGTCTTCTTTTATCTTCCTACAGTCTATTCCCAAGAGTTAGATCTGGGACATGTTGAGAGTGAAGTATCTACAGGAGTCATCTAGCTTGCATTTGGAAATTTGAGTTTGGCACTTATCCTAGAGATTCTAGAATTGGAAGTCATCCACATAAAGGTAATAACTGCTGTGGATGCCATCCAAGAAATCACAGCTCTCCCTAAAACTTGTCCTAATACCCTACAGCTTTGGATCATTCAAACAGAAGACGGTATTCATGTTGAGAAACAATCCACACATTCAATCTCCAGTCCAGCCAAGTAGCCATATTGCAAAAGTAAGCAGCTCCAGACTCTGTCTCAGGTCTGTGCATGCCCAGTCTTACTAAACACAGCCCAGTCTGGCTCAGGAGGCAGAGAAGCAATAACCTTACATCTCACTTTTCCCAGGACAATTCTAGCTTATACCTATTTTCCCAGGATAATTATTAATAGCATCCCTTTCACTCTCAAAACCATCCCTGTTTAGATGATAAATTACATGGCCAATCTACTAATTCCACAAGTGAAAAGCTGCCCAAATAACCAATATCTTGAAGGATCCATTTCCCAAATGACCAACTGGCTTAGTAATCATGTCTTTTAACTTTCTAGTTGGTTGGTTGCTTTTCATTTTGCTTTCAAAATACCACTTTAAAAAATGCTTTGCCTGTCTTTGTCCCAGCTCCCTAATACTTCAGTTGGAAACATAAGCCTATTGGTCTTTCTCTTTAACTTGTCTCAGTTTCCCCCTCTGTGCCTCTGATTCTGTGTCTCAGTATTCGGCAACAACAGTAAGGAGCTGGAGCAGAAAAAATTGAATGTATTCTCCTTATGAATATATTCTCCTCATGAATATATTGTTTTATGAATATATTCAATGAAAATATTCTTTTTATGAATACAGTCTTCATAAATAGTGCCTTCTTGCATATAATCTTAAATGTGAAGAGTTCATACGAATGTATTATCCTTATGAATAATAACTTAATGAAAAATATATTTATGACAATTCTCCCTATTCAAGAACATTTCTTCATGAATATATTTTACTGCAGTTCTCAGCACACTTCTCTCTTCCTCTCAATTTCCTCTATGTTCTGTCCCTCAGGCTTCTGAGCCTGAGTAGGGAAAATACCATTGAAAAGTCCTCAAAATGCTATTAGAAAATCAAAATGAAAACCAAAACTGAATAGTACAGAAAATATAAATAAGCTTGGTGAATTAGTCCTTCAATGAATTGGGCCATGCAAAGAATTAGCTTTCAGCAAATTGGCTTTTAATTAATTGGCTTTTAGCAACCTGACCTATAACCTTACTGACAGCACATCTAAAATAGGTCTGCCATTACTCTATCCATAATTTCAATCCCACCAAAATGCTCTAACAGAGGATTTATTACTTCCATAGTATTATCAAAACCAAAAGCAATTGCATTTGCTTATTATTTTCTATTATCCCCAACTAGAATACCTTCCTAAGGACAAGGACCTTTTAGTTCTGTCCACCAGTGATTTCACAGCCCAATCACAATCTCTGGCACATGCATGGATGCTCAATAAATAGTTATTGAGCAAATTAACAATGAATCAATGAATAAACGAATGCACAAGAAATCTCAAGAGAGTCTCTAGAGTCATGACAGATACAAGGAGGATAAACTACATACTAATCCCTACCTCGCTTCGGACCACCATCACCCAACCACTTTCCTTTTCCACTGAAAATTAAACAGAAAGTTTCAAGCAAAACTTTTTTAATTGCGCATGAAAGGAAGTCAGTGGGAGGTGAGTCAAGAGATGAGCAAGCTTTAAACCATTTTTTACTCAGACTTGAACCTGTTTGACCATCTCAAATCAGAATATACTGAAGAAAATTTCTACCCCAGATGTTACAACATTGCCCATTTAGTACGGCTCTACTTGAGAGCAGATGGCGATGAGTCAGGAATTAACAAAGACTTTAATGCTCTTCTGCCAGCCCTTGGGCCATCATTTGCATAGGAAGCAGATTTGGCTTCACCGTGCACGGTGATCGCCTGTTACCTACTTGGACATGACCTCATTTTCATGTCTCCATTTTCCATCTCTACCATATGCAGTCATAGCCTTCTGGGAAAAACTGTTCCACAAAATATAAAATATAAGCAAATCCTAATCATATGAAGCACTAATTTTAATTATGATTTTACTGACACACTTCCTTATTAAAAATACATTGGAGTTGGTGTGATGTGCTTTCCCTTTCACCAGTTTGAAATCTTGAGTCAAATTTTTATAGTATTGCATCAGGGCAATCATGAAGGGAAGCCAGTTATAAAGAGGAATATAATTTTATTGTCAGTTCACACTGTTTATGAATTAGGTTTACAGGCCTCACCTTGTCTTTAAATGTACTTACAATCATCAGAAAGAGAAAAAAGATTTCACAAATGAAAGCATAACCTCTTTCCCATTTGGGAACAAATCACCCAGTCTTAACAAATACAAAGGCATTTATTTACACTTAAGACAATTTCCTGGGGGAGCAGAACAAGGTCTTCATTTAACTGTCATTTTAACTCACTGAGGTCCAGCCGACAATGTATTTCCTCAGGAAAAGACAGGAGACAGAAGGACTGCAGAGTGATATTATTCACTGTACTCTCTCAGAGCACAAGTTCAAGGGACATAGCAGGAACCTTGGAAAGTCTCACCTTCTTCCTCTCCTTCTAAGTGCCTCAAAATTCCTCAACCCGAAGTTCCAATAACCAAGTCCCATCACTTTCCCGCTTTCAAATACTCAGAGTTCCAAGCCTAGCCCTTAAGCTTTAACCTATCTCCTCCTTTGATTCTAAAAGTCTTAAATCGTTTCTTTACTAGGGTGGAAAGAACAAATTACAAACACTTGAACAAAGTTCCCTATTTCAAAGCTTTGCTACTTAGAAGCACCCTGACTGCTGTACAAAAGACTATAAGACACTGTTTTTGAAAGTGTAATTCAAAACTTAGTAGAAGATGGCAAATTATATGTTTTTAATACAACAGAACAGAATATAGTAAAATAGAATAGTATGAAATAGAAAATATTAACATGTATTATACATAATAAATTTGTTTTAGACACCATATGTATGGAAGTATATGTGTACTGAGTCGAATGTAAAAATATCATTGGCAAACACTCATACAATGCTTAGTATATGCCAGAGACTATGCCAAATGCATTTACATGCATTAACTCATTTAATCTTCAAGATCATCCCATGAGATAGAACTATTTTTACCCTCGTTTTATAGTTGAATGAACTGAGGCATAGAGAATTTAAGTAATGCACCCAAGATTGTCCAGCTAGCAAATAGCAAAGATAGAATTTGGACCCAAGTAATCCAAGGCCCATGTCTATTCTCCTAACCACTGCCTCAGCTTGCCTCTCTGAAATATATTTCTTGCTATAGGTTTCAGTTTTTTAAAAAATAAAATTTGATAATTACTAATTTAAGGGGATTTTATATAAAGTACATCATAGGTTAGTTTCAATTTCAAGTATTCTAAGCAATTGTTCCTATACCATCAGGCATATGAGGTATCAGCCTCATCTTTTGCTCATGAAATGTGGTTCCTATGTCATATATTCTAGTCATGAATGACAGACACCACTTTTGCCACCAATCATAAACCACAGACCTTATGCTTTGATCACCTGTCTATGGGATAATGCCAGTTCTTATGTTCAATGGTTCTATACCCCACAGGGCCAGAGTTAATACAAAACACAGCTGTTTATATTCTGCTAAAACTATTACACCATAAGCAGTGAAACCTAAGTTTTGAGAGACTACTTAGCCTTTGGAGGTTGGGGGGGCTATAGAATCAAGTTATAAAATAACTACTGAAAAGTTTATTTTTCTTATTCTAACTTACAAAGAACTGTGCTAACTACAAGGAGATCACGTAATCCAACAAAAACATCCTAAAACTTCCAGTCACAAAATCTGACATCTACACTGCCAAAGTTATGTAACTTAGGCAAATCACTTATTAACAACCACTGACATTTAGTTAGAATTTTATAACTTCCGGGGCATGCTCACATTCATGGTTTGGGGGCTCTAACAACCACTCTCTGAGGAAGACAGAAATGATGATTAGAGAGGGGGGTTGTCTCTATCCTGCTTCTATTCAGGCTTCTACCCTCTGCCCACCTCTCTCCTCCAAGAGGAGAAATAATTATGTGGGTCAGACAGTGAGCTGGCTGGTGACAGACCAGCAGCACGGGACTGTATGCTCTTTCACGCTTCCTAGCCCTGCTTAGCAAGCCCACTCTCTCCACTTACCCCTATGGGCCCCCACACCAGTCCTGCACACCACCCCCAGCCTCTCAGTGCTGCTTTGCTCCTAAGATTGAGTCTGCCACCTTCTCCAGAGGGTTAGTCTGGAGCCACCTCACCAAACATGCTTAGAGCCAGGGTGGCCAAGGGTTAATGACCCACCTGCCACCCCTGTCCTTGGGGTGCCCACTAACCATAATTGAATGTGCAGAAGCATATAAGCCCAGCTGCCCCACCTCAGATGAAACCGGTTCTGAGACGCTAGCCATGCTTCAGAGCTCCCACAACATCAGACTGGGTCTGGGAGGTTTTCTGGAATTGCACCCCTGCTTGACTTCTCCACCTTTCCTTTCCTTTTCTCTTCTTCTCCCTTGCAGGTTTCCCTTAATAAATCCCTTATATCTGTTTCAGGGGTCAGCTTCTGGAAACCTGACCAAACCCTCTCCCTGTTGCAGGCCTATGCCAATCTGAGAAGATGGGCCTCACCAGATTTTCTGTACCTCTCTCTCTCTGGCCTTCTCTTCATCTGCAACCAGATCACGGTAGGACCTGCTGCACAGAAATGACAGCCACCTGACAGTCGAGGAGCCGATAGAAGTCTCAAGTAAGTCCTTAGGCCTCACTTAGCAGGGTTCTGCAACTCTGCTCTATCAGAGCCATGTGGTGGAGGTTAGTTTTCACTGGTCAGCTATTAATACCAGGTAAAGCAGGGCTTTGATATCCATATAGCTCTGTTCTTAAACAGCTTCCTAAGCTAGAAAACTGGGGACAGAATGCTAAGCAGACTTATGTATTCCTATTTCCCTGGTCCTAAAACAATCATAATAGCAACATAAACCTCAACTCTAACTTCCTACAACTATGTGGCAGCCTTTTAGACAATAAAAGTCATGCCTTATTTATAACTTAAGAGAAGTTTGAGATCTATCCTTTAGTATACAGATGAAGGAACTGAAACTAAGACCAGCCACTTTCCCAAGCTCACATTATTGATAGTAAAGCCTTTCACTAAATCTGAATCTTCAGACTTAGAGCAGGGTGGTGGGTGCTGGGTGCCCACCAAGCTGCAGAGGAAGAGGAGGTGAAGACAAGGCAGTTGACTACCGTTCTCCCAAATCGGCCCGGAAAGTATCTCTAGCTATCTGTAAACACGTTCCTGGTAATCTATTGGTTTGACCTGCTTGATCTTTCACCCATTAAGATAAACAGCATGAAATGTAGAGTAACTCTCATCATCTGCCTTGAAGAGAATTTAATCAATATACAGTCATTCCTTAGAAGAGGGGGTGGGGATTGCTTCCGGGCCCCCCATGGATAAGAAAAGCCAAGAATGCTTAAGTTTCTTTCACACAATGGCACAGTAATGCACATAGCCTAAACACATCCTCCTATAGTCTTTAAATCATCTCTGGACTACTTATAATGCCCATGCAATGTAAATGATATGTAAATAGTTCTACGTTTTTTTGTATATTTTTAAGTTATTTTTATTGCAGATTTTTCCCAAATGTTTTCAATCCTCGGTTGGTTGAATTTGAGGATGCAGAACCTGTGGATATAGAGATTGACTGCAGTCAGTTTGGTAAGGAAATTCAGACTATGAGGAATTACTCCAAATTACCACAAGTATTATCCCCATTTGACAGACAAATAAAATTGAGGCTTAGAAAAGATAAATACCTTGACTGTGTTTCAAAACTACCAAATGAAAGAATTAGCATTCAAATCATCACCCACCTATCTCAAAATCCATGTCTACCCTAGTCTGCACTGCCTCCTTATGTAGTCACATGGCTGCCTATAGAATACTTTTGTCTTACTAGGTTAGAACAAAAGAGACTAGTCTTTCTCTCTGACAATGGTCAACGGCTGCATTAAAAGAGGCTCCATGTAATTTTAAACATGACTTAAGCATCTCCTGGCCAGAAGTTTCTGAGACTAACAGACACCATCTCCCTAGATGCCCCTCAAAGGCAAGAATATGCTGTAAGGGCTCAGGCTCCCACAAGGGGATATAGTTCAGGTAGCTCTTACACTGGCTTGAGCTGGGGCACTTGGAGGATCTGAAGAAGAAACAGCTTATGGGTTGAAAACCCTTCTTCTAAACTAGGGCTAAGATCTGTTAAGTGTTCCATGGATCCCAGGGTTTGACGTAATTTGTGAAAATTAGTCTTCCAGTTTTTACTTACAAACTACTCTCTTTCTAGAATACGTATATAAGTTATGGGGCTGAATTGGGGGAAAATCCAGAACAGCTTCTTCACTGTACAATATTCATCTTCTCATCGCCCCCAGGCCTACTCTGCAGGAGGCCCCTTATAGGCAGGGGGGCTAAAGTAGAAATAAATGGTGTAACTTCGTTTCTGGTCAATGAGGGAAAAGATGATAAATAACCAAACAAAGCAATGAGTAAGATCATTTTAGAAGGTAATAAGCACCATGGAGAAAATTGTTAAAGGGCAGAAAAATATCCTTTTACAAAAGACCTGGGGTGTGGAGAATAGCAGTTTGGATAGGATGATCCAAGAAGGACTCTCTGAGAAAGGGAACTTTGATTAGAGGCACAAATCACCACTCCCTTTTGAGATCTAAGATTGGTTATTCAGCAAAGCTTATTGTGCCTGTTTCAGGTTGCCTTTCTAAAGAATTCCTTCTTCCAAAGAATCCTTAATCCTCATGTACACAGTCTTTTGGCAGGCCTGCTCTACCAGATCAGCAGACAAGCTTAGACATGTTCAGATTGTCCTTTAGACAAAAGCTGGTGTCTCTCTACATCAGCAGCAGCATCAATATCATTACCAGTGCTGTTACCACAGGACGGCGTATCTACTTCTCATCCACAACAAAGAACAGAAACAGAAACCAGGAAAGAGCAAGTACTCATAGCCTTGCTAAGACAGAGTAAATAAAAGCAAGTTAGGTCAAGTAACTCAAGGTCAGCAAGAAGGTACCGACTTTTTTTGCTTGAGGACTAAGATCTATGCTAGCAAATGATCTGACTATTCAGGTAGATCCAATGAGAAAATTAATTCTCACAGTGTGAAAGCTAGTGTTTCTTTTGTTTTTATTTGTGTTTTTTTGCTTTTGATGTTTTTGATTTTTGCTATATGCAAGCAATATAAAAGAAGAAAGAAAAAATTAAAAAGGTAAGCTTTCCCCTGAAGTCAAGACCACTTCCTCTCCCTATCTCTCCCCAGGTCTTGGAGCTTGTACTCTGCCCTAGAAAAGACCCACAGATTACTACCCCTAACCAACCCAAAATAGACTAGTGACAGGTAACATCATCTTTATCAGTATAACCAGTGGCATCATCATTTCTTTTCTCCCCATTTTCTTCGCAATTTACAGATTCACAGCAATAGGAGATGTTCTCAAGTTCACAGTGCCGGCAATTAGCTGAGCTGGAACACAAACTCCAGGCCTCTAAATTTAAATGCTGTTCTTCCTTCGGCTGCACCACTAAGGCACGCTTCATTCCAGGGCAGGAACTTGGAGGTGATGCAGAAGAAACCATGCTCCTGTCGTATCATCCCCTATGCCAACAGCTCGCCAGACAACTGAGCAAAAGTATTCCTGCTTTCCAACATTCTCCACTTTATAGCCATGACCTTAAAAGTGGTTCAAAGCCAGTTCTCTCTCAATATTAAATCACAAATCGTGAGACTTAAAAGAAGGACTAGCTCCTCACCCATGCCAATCTCTCTGCCAATCTAAACTTTGTTCCTTCTTCAACCTCCCACTCTTGCCATCCCTGATTTTTATCACGCCATCCTCAGTATGGTTTCTAAATGTACCCAGATGAATTATTCCAATACTGACTGGAATCAAGTGAAGAAAACTTTTACCTGTTCCTGCCTAGAAAAAAGTCAAACTATGTGGCCCAGGTAGAGTTGATTCTGGCTCCGGGAAATGCCAACTTCACAGTCTTGAGTGTTGCAGCCTTTGGGGCCTACAGGGCAGCTTGCGGAGTCACAGAGGGGCACAGTGGGAATGAACACAGAACTGCTGCCAGGAGGCCATCACTGGGCTGCTGGGTGGGTGCACTGCCTTTCCCACTTTAATCTCAACAGATGCTCTCTGGATGCTAAAATGTCACCATTTTTACATCATATTTCTCAAATCGCACTAAGACCACAACCTCCAACAATTAACAATCCAATTTAAACAGATAGCATGAACCTCAAATACATTTAGACTGGCCTGATAATAACCATAACTGATGTTTGTTCACTTACAGCAGTGGTTCCCAACCTTCCTAATGCCATGACCCTTTAATGCAGTTCCTGTGGGTCACAACCCACAGGTTGAGAACCACTGACTTAGAGACTCATTGTATTTGCTTCTTTAATACCTCCAAGCTAGCCCTTAAATTTGTAGATTTAATTTTAGTCTTAAAAGTATCCTCAAAAAAAAAAAAAAAAAGTATTCTCTCTTCCCTCTCTCTGTGCTCTTTCTTCCCTCCTCTCTCTTTTTTCTCTCTTTCTGTCTCCTCTCTCTCCTCCCTCCCATAATGGACACATCCTGAATAAAAGTACCCACCTTCCAAATGACTTTGAAAAAGAAAAGATATATGTAATCAAAAGACAGCCTGCAGGCCACATAGAGTTCTTCTTGGGAGATCTGCCACAGTTTAGTGTTTTGTTTTGTTTTTTCCTGACAGAGGGGAGTGCTCAAAGGTCCTCTCACTCCAGTCCTGACAAGCTTGAAAAGCAAGAGACCCCATGTACAGACAAGGCAAGGCTGCTCAGCTGACACTGCACTGTAGCTATACAGCAACATCTGGTTTGGGCCTTCTCACCTGTTGCCAGGCTCAAGCGGGGGGCTCAAGCTGGGTGCTCCACCTTCAGCCCCCCTTCACTGACAGAGGGGCTGCTGTCCTCTGCCTCCATCTCTGCTTCCCATACTAGTTACCACAGGTGCAGCATGAATAAACATTTGTCTCTGGCCATTTCTTTAGAACAAAGTCCCTAAAACTTGGAGATATGCACATTTAATTTTTTTATTGTTGCTTTGGTTTTTTGTTTTCTTGTTTTGTTTTCTTCACTCTGTTGCCCAGGCTGGAGCTGTGGCATCATCATATCATCATAGCTCACCGCAACCTCAAACACTGGAGCTCCAACCTGCCTCAGCCTCTGGAAAAGCTGGGCCTACAGGCATGTACCACTACACCAGGCTAATTTTTCTAATTTTTATAGATGCGAGGTCTCCTCCTGTTCAGGCTGGCCTCAAACTCCTGGCCTCAAGCAATTCTCCCACCTGAGCCTCCCAAAGTGTTAGGATTATAAGCATGAGACACTGCACCCAACTGGAGATATGCACATTTTAAAGATCTGGGGTACATATTGCCAAGTTTCCTTTCAGTGAACACACATTCATCTCCCAGCCTCCCTGCCTTTGGGGAACCCATTCCCATTAGATAGTAATCCTGTCCAGACCATGTGGCTCAGATGTGGCCTCAGAGCTGAGATGGTGACCTGGCCTGGCCAGTAAGAGGACTCAGGCCTTTCACCCAGCAGTTGATTCAGAGATGAACACAAAAGTGAAGGCAGCCTAGAGTCTCCACAAGACTTGCTGGTAATGCTATTAAAGACACTTGTTTGCAAACAAATCTATAGAGACTAGTAGTGTCTGCCGAGAACTGAGGTGTTGGGAGAAAGCAAGGAATACTGCTAATTGGTATGAGGTTTCCTTCTGGAATGATGAAAATGTTCTAAACTTGATTGTGGTGATGGTTGCACAACTCAGTGAATATACAAAAAACTACTAAATTGTATGCTTTAAGTGGGCAAATTAGAGGGTATGTGAATTATATCTACATAAAACTGTTATTTTAAAAAAAAGATACTTGTTCTCTCTTTCTTATTCTCTGGGACAGCAAGAGGTAAGGACAATGTAAGCTTGGGTCTGCCAGCAGCTATCTCTTCACCATGTAAAGAAAGCCTGCCCAGCAACAAAGCCAAGCAGAGGCAAGCAAACAAGACAAAGACAGAGAATGAATCCTTTGAACTACTGATCCAATTTTACATAAAGCCTCTTCAATTCTTTGAATTTTTTGGTTGCGTAAGCCCCCTGAAATTTTCTTTTTTGCTTAAACTAGTTTAAGCTTAGTTTCTATCACAAAGTCCTGCTATAGCTTTCCAGAAAAGTTGTTCGAATGTCCCTCCACCAGCTGTGAATAAAGGTGCCCACCTTCCTGGACCCTCAACCACACTGAGAATTTAATAATAACTTTGTTCATGGATAGGCAAAACAATTATTTTCAAATTTTAGATTTTTAGCAAAGTTGAACACTAGTGTTAACCCTATATTTTCCCCTCTTTAAACTGTCTATTCTTGCATGAGCTACTTACATGATAAGGTTAATAAACCTTGTGTCTAAAAAAAAATTAAAAATAAAAATAAACCTCATGTCTATGAATATTTTTTGCAGTTTATCACTTGCCTTTTGATTTTTAATTTTTGTTTGTTTGTTTGTTTTTATTGTTGAATCATAGCTGAGTACATTAGTGCAATCAAGGGTACAATGTGCTGGTTTCATATTCAATCTGAAACATTTTCATCAAACTGTTTGACATAGCCATCATGTCATTTTCTTAGTTATTGTATGAAGACATTTGTATTCTGCATTTAGTAAGTTTTGTCTGAACCTGTCTAAGATGCACAATAGGTGTAGGCCCACCATTTATCCTCCCTCCACCCATCCTCCCCCTCCCCTCCCCTCCTTCACCACTTTCCCCATATTCTTATGCTATAATTGGGTTATAGCCTTCATATGAAACCCATAAATTAGCTTCATAGTAAGGGTGAGTACATTGGATACTTTTTCTTCCATTCTTGAGATACTTTGCTAAGAAGAATATGTTCCAGCTCCATCCATGTAAACATGAAAGAGGTAAAGTCTCCATCTTTCTTTAAGGCTGCATAGTATTCCGTGGTATACATGTTCCACAAATTATTAATCCATTCATGAGTCGATGGGCACTTGGGCTTCTTCTATGACTTAGCAATTATGAATTGGGCTGCAATGAACATTCTGGTACGGATGTCTTTGTTATAATGTGATTTTTGGTCTTCAGGGTATATACCAAGTAAAGGAATTACAGAGTCAAATGGCAGGTCTATTTTTAGATCTCTAAGTATTCTCCAAACATCCTTCCAAAAGGAACGTATTAGTGTGCATTACCACCAGCAATGTAGAAGTGTTCCCTTTTCTCCACATCCACACCAACATTTCTGGTTTTGGGATTTTGTTATGTGGGCTAATCTTACTGGAGTTAGGTAATATCTCAAAGTAGTTTTGATTTGCATTTCTCTAATGATTAAGGTTGGTGAGCATTTTTTCATGTGTCTGTAGGCCAAGAGCCTGTCTACTTTAGAGAATTTTCTCTTCAAATCCTTTGCCCATACTGAGATGGGATCACTTGTTCTTTTCTTGCTAATACGGTTCAGTTCTCTGTGGATTCTGGTTATTAAACCTTTGTCACAGGTATAACCTGCAAATATTTTCTCCCACTCTGAGGACGGTCTGTTTGCTATACTTACTACATTCTTGGCTGTGCAGAAGCTTTTTAGTTTGATTAGGTCCCAGTAGTGTATTTTAGATACTGCTTCAATTGCCTGGGGAGTCCTCCTCATAAAATATTCACCCAAGCCGATTCCTTCAAGATTTTTCCCTGCACTTTCTTCTAGAATTTTTATAGTTTCGTGTCTTATGTTTAAGCCTTTAATCCAGTGAGAATCTATCTTAGTTAATGGTGGAACATGTGGGTCCAGTTTCAGTTAAATAGGGAGTCTTTAACTGAAATTAAACACCATTTGTTAAATAGGGAGTCTTTTCCCCACTGAATGTTTTTAATTGGCTTGTCAAAGATCAAATAACAATAAGTAGCTGGATTCATCTCTCAGTTCTCTATTGTGTTCCAAACATCTACCTCGCTGTTTTTGTGCCAGTACCATGCTGTTTTGATCACTGTCGATTTATAGTACAGTCTCAGGTCTGGTAGCATGATTCCTCCTGCTTTGTTTTTATTTCTGAGTAATGTCTAGGCTATTCGAGGTCTTTTCTGGTTCCATATAAAACGAAATATTATTTTTTCAAGATCTTTAAAGTATGACAATGGAGCTTTAATAGGAATTGCATTAAAAGTATATATTGCTTTGGGTAGTATAGACATTTTAACAATGTTGATTCTTCCCAGCCATGAGTATGGTATGTTTTTCCATTTGTTAACATTTTTGGCTATTTCTTTTCTTAAAGTTTCATAGTTCTCTTTATAGAGATCTTTCACATCCTTTGTTAGGTAAACTCC
>CAUYRH010018921.1:0-37613 GCA_963574655.1 Perodicticus potto
TATTAAGCGCTCCAGGCATTTTGCTTCAGAGCCACCTTTGCATTTGGCAGTGAGTATATTTATTCTTGCTTTTTTATTTTTTGGTGTGAGTTTGTTAAGTCTTCAGACTTTAAAGTAAAAGATAGATAATGGGTAAGGTAACTTGTTTATTTCTTTTATTTGTTTATGTTTTCCCTGCAGGATTTTTTTTTAAAGGATTATCAAATAGAAGCAATAAATTAATACATGAGAACATTAAGACAAGAATACAAGGCAAATACAGCTAAGAAAGGATAGGAATGAAGAAATGTTAATATTTAAAGTATCTATAGCACATATTAAGCTAATATATAAAAGACAGTTATAACCAAATTGTCTTTTCTAATTCAAAGGAGAAAGTCTAATGATTAAGCTCTTGCTGTTTGCCATGAGATGGGTCTGGTTTTACCTCTTAACTCTGTCATTCACTAGCTGTGCCACTTTGGGTTCATTGCTTAATATCTATTCTGGGAAATGAAGATAAGAATTATACCTGCTCTGAGATTTATTGGTAAATATTAAAGGAGATACACCATGTGATGTGTTTAGCATTATGCCTGGGATTTAGAATGTATGTAGGGTTTATCAATTTATAACTATTTTTATTATGAAAATTCTTATTATATTAATTCCCTTAACTTTTCTTTAGAGACAGGGTCTTGCTGTGTTGGCCAAGCTGGTCTCAAACTCCTGGCCTCCAGTAATCCTCTAACCTCATCTCCCAAAGTGCTGGGAGTACAGGTGTAAGCTGCCACACTGGGCCATTTCCCATAAATTTATGATCGAATAGAAGAGTTCCTAGTTACCTTTTCTTAACCAAACCAAACCAAACCAAACCAAACCAAAAGAGCTTTATTGAGACCTAATTGCCTTTTAAGAACATGTGTTCTTTTGAAGATCAGAGGGAGCTTGAATCCGGCTGGCCTTGAAACAAATGATGTCATCGTTCATGTCCATTGTCTTTTCAAGTCACAGAGCTGGGTCCCTCCCCTGAGGATGCCCTGATCTGCCTTCAGGGCTATAAATAGCCAGGATCTTGCTATACTTCAGGCCTACCCTTGCTCCGGTCACTTGCAACTTTTCACGCATCTGGCTCCTGAAAGTTTTGATGGTCAGCATAGGAATCAGCTACAATATGTTTGTTCACTTGATAAGCAACATGAGTATGTAGGGGAGTTTTCTGGTTCATCTCACTCTGAGCTGACTAGAAGATCTTCTGTCTTGGCTGCCTCTCACTGCCCAGGGCCTGGAGAAAATGGAACATTCCCAGGGCTTTGACAAAGACCTTGTACAACCTGCAGGGCTCCTCACCTAATCCCTCAATCTATTCTTCCTTCTGGAGAGCTGATCTTGATTCACTGCCACAGGCACAACCACCTACAGTACTTACTTAGAGTGAAACTTTGATCCCACAACACAGGAGTCATTTTCATGAAGCTACAGCTGCCCTGGGCAGGATTGCTGTTCACTGTATATTTAGGCGAACAAAAATATGCTAAGACAAGGACAACCAAGGGGGTCAGAGACTGAATGTAGGGAAGGAGGGAGGGGACCTCACTGTCCTTTAAAAAAATGTTTTACGTTTGGTGGGACCTCACCTATTGTGCACAATGCAATGGTACATTTCAAAATTACTAAGAGTATAGTATAAATAAATGTCTTACCACAACGAATAAGTAAGTGAGATGATGGCTATGTTAATCAGTTTGATTTAAGCATTCCACATTGTATATCATATCAGCACATTGTACCCCATACATGTACACAATTGTGATTTAATAAAATTAAAACAAATTTACAACATTGGGGGGAAAAATTAAAGTGTAATTCTAAGTCTTATTTATTTCTTGAGAGTATTTACTGTAAGGAAAATAAATTATTCTTCCAAAGCATATTTTTAGGCATCCCACATTTACCTTCCAACATTTCTTAAAATAATTCAACTAGATTCAAAACTACTAGCAGTTTCCATACGCAAATAGGTCAGGTATATTTGGGGTGACAAACTTATTTCACATCCTGGAAATGAGCTCTTCAAGTGGCCCTTCAGATTTCTCTCTCATCTGTTGGGAACCTTTGTCCCCGATGGACTTTCAATTAGGTAGCGTAGCTGAATTGCTCACATAACATTTCTGAACTAGATTTGTTATCCTAGTAAACTCTTACCTGAGGAAATTCAGATCCTACATTTCAAACTTTTCTGCAGTCTCTGAACTTGTTCTCTTCTCAAATTACTGAATATGATTACTTTGAGGGCTCTGGTGTTAGGCTGCTTCAAACACTGGCTCGAGCACTGACTAATTGTATAACTTTAAGCAGGTCATCTTACCTTTTCAATTCAAAATTTTCTCAACTGTAGACTGAGTATTAATAACAAAGTTCTAAAGATTACTACATTTCAGTTGCTTAATGCACCACTTAGCACATACAATTCATGTTAGCTACCGCCATTATAACATTCGTCATTATTTCACTGCTAAATATTAACTTCAAAGATGATCAGTTCAAAGGATATGAGTATATATTTACAAAAGAAAAAATGTGGAAGCCATGTAAACTTATGAAGATATTTTTATGTTTACTAAAAAATGAGATTAATGCAAGTTAAACATTGACAGGTGATTTTTACTTATAGAATTTTAAAAAGTTACTGAAAATGATAACCTGTTTTGAAGAGGTATAGTTAAATAGGAATGAAAGTCTAAATTGGTGTATCCTTTTGGTAATGCAATTCATTATTATCATTATGTATCAAGAATTTTTAAGGTTTCACATTTTTTGACCTTGTAATTGGATATGTCTCTTAGGGAGATAGTGAGCCTGTCAAAGATTTTTTAAAAGCACTATATAATAATGATAATAATCATGTGAAACTAATGTGTAGAAGCACAAGAATATTAAAATTTGCCAAGAACATTAAGGAACATTTAATATTAGGAAAAAATTCTCCTAAGATAAAACTGAGTATTATATATGATCCCACTTTGTAACTTATAAATATATACAGGGTAGACATAAAGTTCATGTGCAATTCAGAATAGTTTAACATAGTAAATTGCACATGAACTTTATGTCCACCTTGTGTGTGATATACACAGATCTGTGACACCTTTTAGACATCCCCATGTGGATGGGCAATAGTCATATCAAATGTGACTCCTTCATATCCAAATTTTTTAATTCCCAGACACCTTTCCCTCAATTTGTTTCTGCTCTAGTCTTCCCTATCTCAGTTAAGGGGGACAACTCCACTCTTCCACTTGTTCAGGTCAATTATCTGCAAGTCTTTCTTGACTTCTCTTTCACCCCCACTTCCAACCCAATGGTGAATTCATTCACCTGTCCTTTCAAGCATTCCACAATCTGACCACTTTGCACCATCTCCAGTTACTTCTTCTCTGGCTCATGCCCCCAGCACCTCCCATGTAGACAACTGCAGAGGTCCCCTAACTGGGGTCCTTTCACCAGCCCTTCCTCCCTCCACACTTTTTTCTCAATATAGCAGCCAGAGTCAGAGGGAGTCTTTAAAATGTCTCAGATCTTGCCACTTCTTTGTTCAAAAGCCTTCAAACTCCAAGCCAGATCTTTGCCTAGGCCTTTATAAGCCCTGCCCATCCAGCCTTTCTGCTGTCTGTGAGCTGGCTTACCCACTCTACCCAAACTTTTAGGTTCAGCCCCCCTGGCTCCTGCATCCCTTATTCCTACCAGACCCCTTTCTTTTCCTTTTCAGCTGTGCTTTTCTCTACATGGACTATTCCACAGGCTGGTGTTGTCACCTCCTTTGGGGCTTGGCATTTGTGCCATTTCCCCAAGTGTATCTCTGGGTTTAAAGACAGCCCAGGCTTACCCCAAATTTCCTCTCCCTCTCAGCCTTAGTGTTTCTTCTAAATGACATTTATGACTAATGACTTAGTTTTACTTTCCTCATTCATTCTTTTTCTTTTCAGTAGGACATAAGCCCTCGATAGCTGGGGACGTTTTCTTTTTGCTCATTGTTGGGTGTCCATGACTTAGAACAGTGCCTGTCTTACGTGTTATATAAAGAAGTATCTGTTGACTAAATAAATGGATGTGTGACTGGTGTGTGTCTAGATAAATTTGATACTTTTTATTTTCTTTTTAATACTCTTCCATACTTAAATTTTCTAACATGAGATTTCTTTCTACCTTTATTATCAGAAAATGATGCCCACAGTAATTGTTATTCTTTTTTTTTTTTTTTAACTTGATAATTACTGGTGTGAAAGGGCTCACTGAATATATGAATCTTCCAGCCTTTTCTGTACTTTCTCTTGGACAACCCACTGTGAGGTATAAATCAGGTTGATAAAGGACAAAGTTCTTTGCTTTTCTAGAACTCTCACTGCCCTTTTTCCACGACATTATTAAGAATATCGTATTTTCTGTTTGCTACCTCTGAATCAGTTTGCCCACCCTTTCAGCTCGTTACTACTACTACGGCTTCTACCTGATGATTTTGCTGTGGGTAACCTTTGCATTTCTATCTGTTTTTTCCATTTCTTCCCAATCCATCAAATCCTATTTTAAGGTTGGTGCACCTGTGCACCTTGGCAGGAGATGTACTGGGGGGGCGGGGGTGGGATGAGGGGGTGAGGGGGTGGGAGGGTAGTAGGGTAGCACAAGTTCTGGGAACCCCAACAATGGTCACTTTTCATGTTTAGACTAACCCTCTTTAGCCACTCTTATTAGTCCATGAGATAGTGAGGAAACTGAGGCCGAGAGCTTTTAGACAGCTCATCAGAGAGCTGACAGCCAGGAAGTGGCAGAGAGCATCTGACTCCAAAGCCCACACTCTTTCTACTTTCACAATACTCTGCGGTGCCCTCCCTGCTCTGCAATTTGTTTGTTGATTTCTTCATTTGTATACACTCTTTTTTCCGAAAGGATTTCAAAGTGATGACACTGTTGTGGTTGCTAAGCTCTGGTTTCTGCCTCTATGTGGTTTGGGCCTGGGACGTGGAGGAGGAGGGCGTGGGCTGGAGGTAGACTATGGGAGAAAGCACTCCCTGTCACCAGAACCAACCTTGGAGCATCGACTCCCAAGAGCGGCCACCTTACACCAGTGAGTAGGACGCCCCAGCCTGGGCAGCTTTGGTGATATTTGTTGGTAGATGGTCCCAGGCTTAGTGTGGTGAGTTGAGTTTGATAACTACTATACTACTAGGTGGTGTCGGATCCAGAGCTTTCATTAGCCCTCTAGTGATGGTTTTCCTTCGCAAATTATTTTTCCTTCTTAATTAAAAAAATGTTAATTACATTCTCATACGATCTTCTTTGTTATAAAATCTCCATTAATTTTTAAGAAGGAAAGAGAATGGTAACTAACATCCAAGGAGTAGCACTTGGGATGTATTATCTTTTCTAATCTTCACAAATCCCCAGGAGATATAAATATCTTTTTTTTTCATAGATGAAGGAACTGTTCGGGGGCAATTAAATAATTTACATGGTGGGGTCCTAGCATAATTCCATTGGATGTTAAGGTTTATTTTCTTTCCACCAACCTATGAACTCATTCTACAATTACATATGCAAATATTGAGGTAAGTGGGACTGCAGTTCCACTAGCTGTGGCCTTTTTTTAAGAAAAGGAGAGCATATAACATAGTTTTAGAATATGAGGTTGCTGAGGAAAATGGAAATATTTCAACCAAGTAGAGAAATGCAACCTGGTTTACCGGATTACCTTGGGGGGGGGGCTCTGAGCCTTGCAGTGCTGTGGAGACATCTGTCTGTGACTGTGAGTGAACACATGTTTATGTCAGTTTCTCCGTACTCCTCACGTGGTAAGGTGGAGTCAATGGTAAAATTAACATCACCCAGCTACTTTGATGTATAAACGTCTGCCTCAACAGTTTAAATATTGATTCGTCTGGGGGCACCGTGAGGGCTGACAAAATATTTCTCACAGGTGCTTTTCTGATTTCCACTGATAGAATTCTGTTGCTAAACACCGGCTACCGCTCTTATCTACAATGTTATCTCAAAGTCGTTCTGTACTTAGGAGGAATCCAGTTGGTCTCTGATGGCATTTAAGGGGCTGTCGGAATAAACTAGTTTCACCAGTGTCGGGAAACCGTGAGTCATCTCAACTCATGCTTTCTGACGCTGAATGAAGAAGGGCAATGTTCACATAGAAACCATCTAATTTGTCACGTTAAGAACAGACTGATCTTGTTCTAATGCTCTTGCAGAACTCCAGTTCTCTTTCTCCGAGGAGAAATCTTCTGAAATTAATAAAAAGACGTTCAGCCTTGAGGAAAGTGACTAATATGTGTGAGATGAGTGACTCAAAACACTAGATGGGGGAGAATACTTGCAGCTTCAGCATTAAAGAGTTTTGAGTTACTTAAAAAAGTTTTTTTGAATTATGGTAGCTCATTGTTTTCACATTTGAAACATGAGAAAATTTCTTTATTACATAGATTTAAAAGAAAATCGAGCATGGAACAGAAATAGATGAAAATATCGTCTCTAAAAGATAATATGTTTGTTATTATTATCCCATAAAAAAGGCAAATACTGGATGCAGTTGACCTCAATGCATGATTTTAATCCCGAGATAATTTCCCAAGATAATGTTCTAGTGTCTACATTTCCCTGAGTGCTTAGTGCCACTCCCAGGCATGTATGTGTGTGATGAGGTCTGCAGGCCTGTGAGGACAAGTGTTTGCACAAGTGCATACACAGGTAATAATAGCCAGCCCTTCGGGGATGTCAGATGTTGGGAGCATTGGAAATGGGCGATGTTCTGTGTTTAATGACCTTTGCCAAATTTCAAAGTGCAAACTGGCAAACTAGGCTTTAACATTCAGCACTATAGTTTTTGAAAGGCAAGAGAAATGTAACTAACTAGTCAAACCTCTTATATGAAGGAGTGAACCAAGGGCTTTCTTCTAGAATATATGTCATCTTTTATAATTATATAGTCAGGGCATTGTCTACCCCAGCACACAGTGGGTTCCACTGTGTTCTCAGCACTCACTGCCCAGCACATAATTCCTTACTAAATATTTGTTAAATGGCTGAATAGGTGGATGAATGAATGAATGAATAAACCATTCATTGAATGATAGAATAGGTCTATCATTCAATAAATGATAGAATAAATATCAGAAAGACTGTGTAGCACACTTCAAGAAAAGAAACTCAGATGTTTCTTATTTTCTTATTTTCTGGTCCCTGCGAGTTCGCTTTGTAGGTCGGCTAGTCAACTCCTCATTTTCTGTTCATCTCTAAGCCCTATTTCTGGAAATGCTACCTATTTTTAGCTGAACAAGACCCCTTCATTCCCCCATTTTCACCTTTTCCCCAAAGCTTTGCTAAGTAACTGGAAAAAGGGCGATTTCTTCCTCAACTCCTTTGTCTGAACATGCAGCAAGGCATGAGTCACTCTTCACTCCCAAGACACAATAGAGCTTTCCACGCCTTGTGTTTGCTATAAATATTTACTGCCCTGGTCTCTGATTTACTTTAATATCAACACAATTGTCTGGGTAGCCTTAGACCTTTGGTATAAATATATTAGTCTTATTATTTATCTAAGATTCCAGTCTACATTAGGGTTCTAAATCTGGTAAATATGGGTTCCATTCCACTTAAAGTTAGTTACTGGCCAAGTTGAAAACACTGTATTTTTATTTTATCTAGGATGCTTGGTGTTCTTCTAGATAATGTCTGTCAGTCTATCTACTTACTCTCAATCTGGGGTAGGACATAGTAGTCTCAGTTTTTGCTTTCTCCGATGAAGAAGGTAAGACTTAACAGAAGTGTGAAGTGACTATTAGAAAGTATTAGAGCCGGGACTTCAGTTGAGATTGGTCTGACTCTTTGGGCCAAGTTCTGTCCACTGTCATGTACTCTTCCCTTCCCACGCCATCATCAGAGAGGCATTTAAGGGCACCAGGACCGTTAGGAACGGACCCCTGTGCCTAATAAGGGAAGCAGTTTCTGTTCCATCACTCGTTCTAGCCTTGAGATCCTGGAAGGGCACAGAGAATGTGAAAGAACAATGGTGCAGAAAGCTGTTGTCTTGGTCCAACTCTTAGACCAGTTTATAGCATCACCAAATAGAAAGTAAAGAGCGACAACCTCTTCATATTTCCCAGAGCCAAAGCTTATTGATCTTTTTTCCACAGCTATTGAGACCCTTATTTTTTTCTTAATTCAGTTCAGAATGCCAGGTTGAGGTGAGAAGCTCAGGACAGTTGGTCAGTTACATCTGAAAGACATCTCCCTGGTTTTTAACATTGCTGCTGTAAAGTTCTCATACTTCACCGTTTTCATAGCAATCATACTCTCAATATCCTTCAGAATGATACCTTATTTTGAATTAGGAGACATGCAATTAGTGTCTATTTTGTGGGATTCACTCTAAAAGGTGCTAAGGGGATATAAAAAAGGCATATTGATGCCCTGTCACTTTCCAGTGGAGGAGAAAACATTCAACTCTTGCCGGTTCAACTGTGATTAACACAACAGACTGGCTTATTCATTCATCTCATCAACAGACACCTATTACACTCTACTGTGGGGAAGACATAAAATATTAGAATAAAGGAAGATAGAGATAATTAACATAAAGGATGTGTAGGTAAGGAGGCTTAGACGAGACAGAAATTATAGTTGGAGAGGGGAACATGAAGGCTTCCTGGAGAGCATGGTTTCTACACTGGATTTTGGTGGGTTTGGAAGGAAAAGCACCCTATGTAGAAGAAGTTGGTACAAATGTAAAGAGTTGGGACCAGGTTATAGAAGGGGAATAGCAAGTAGGCCAGACCGAATGGAGGGCATTTGAAGCAAAGAAATGAGAAATGAAGAGAGAGGGGGTTAAATTCTCACTAGAAGACAGGGCCTATGTCTGACAAGAATGCTTTATAAGGGCTTAGTATATACTTGGGGCGGGGTGTCTCAAACCTCACAAACCACAAAAGTAGGTCAACATACCAGAAAAAAACCCATAGGGAGGACTTGGTCGTGATAGCGGTAACAGTAGTAACAGTTATGGTGGTGATGACAGGGGTGATACAGATGGATAATCTGGGGATGGGGATAATGGAGGAGCAAGAAGAAATTTAGCAGGTTATTGGAAAAGGAATGGAAAATCCACATTTTTTAACATTATGTCACTGGTGAAAATCTATACTAATTCCATATAAGAAATACAACATCAAAGATCGTGCTAGGCAACGGAGTGGGGGAGACCATGGAATTGATAATTCAGTAGATTCAATAGTCAACTAAACTAATTAAAGGAGGCAATGAATCTAATGAGTGTGATTGGGCATCTTTTAAACAAAAAAGCAATTAAAGGTAAGTAAAACTGCCAACAAGGAAACAACTTAAGATATATAATTAACCTGTAGAACTTAGTGGCACAGGATAGTAATGGATAGTATTAATTTAAGTAGATGTGTAAGATTTAAAAAGCATTTGGCACTTACATGAATGAGCAATGATATTAGTATCTGATATCCCTGGGGATAAGTATCATTATCATTTGTTAATTTCACTTAAGTGCTGAAATATATATTCTATTGCTTGCCCTGATGAAGTTCAATGAATGCGAGAATCTTGTATTTTATAGCCTTGAGTTAATTAGGAGCCACATAAATTCTGTAGTATAATATTATTGAAATAAGAAACAGAATTTTGACATGACAATTAATCCATGTTTTTGCTGCCAGGACCAGTGTTTTTTTTTTTTTTTTTCAAAATCTCTATTAGTGTCATTTTAAGTTACATTTCAGTGTTCCTATGGTGGCTTCCGTTATTTCCCTAAGGAAACTATTCTTTCTTTCTTTATTTTTAATTTAAATTTCTGATCAAGTCAAGGGAAACTATTCTTTTTGTGTGTGTGGTTTTTGGGGCTGGGTTTGAACCTGCCACCTCTGGCATATAGGGCCAGTGTCCTACTCCTCTGAGCCACAGGCACCACCTTTTGTTTATTTATTAGGGAAATTATTCTTTAAAATAATAGTTGTTATTTTTAGGCAACTTTCCTTTACCCATAGGCCTCTTCATTCTTTTTCTGCTCATTGACTGTATCTCATTACCAGATATATATCTTAAAGAAATGTAAAATTCTCACCTAAATCTTACATACATTATTTCCTCCTTCTAATAGTTGCATCCCATATTTTAGGATCCTTTTTCTCCTGCACCTTCTTCTTACATTTATTCATTAGTTCGGCAAATGTTTTTGGAACCCCTACTTAACACTGGCAGGTCGTTTGCCAGAGAAGGCGATGGTTTTGGAATCTGATGAATTAAGGTTTGAATCCTGACTGTGGTATGTTAACAGCTAGTGATCTTGGACATTTTTTAACCAGCTGGAGCCTCCGCCTTCATTTGGAAAAGGGATGGAAGGATGAAAATGCCTCCCTGGAAGAGTTCTTGTGGGGATGTGAGGTTATACCATCTGGTATCTGGACCATGACAGGCACTTGTTCTGTGCCAATTGCATGGGATCGCTTTAGTTTTACACCACTGTGTCCTAGGAGAGAACTCAGAGCAAAACGTCTTCTTAGTTCTTCTTCATTTTTGCTGAGTCTTCCTATGTTGGATCTATTTTACTTCTGGAATTGCATTCCACGCCTAACGAAACTCTGCCTTGGGCTGGTCCCTCCCTGCTGTCACTTACCTATTTTCCAGAATGAGGAGTATTTGCATTGGTGAACTGGGTGACATAGAAGGTCACCTCTGCCTCTGGGCAAGTGCACTTTGATGCAGACACTGTTTCCTTGTTGTCCACTCCCACCCCCTAGATCTGTAGGATAGCCTAATGATATGAAAGCAAAATTTTTATTTTATTTAATTTATTTTTGTTAGAGACAGAATTTCTTTTTATCACCCTCGGTAGAGTGCCGTGGCGTCACACAGCTCACAGCATCCTCCAACTCCTGGGCTAAGGCGATCCTCTTCCCTCAGCCTCCTGAGTAGCTGGGACTACAGGTGCCCACCGCAACGCCCGGCTATTTTTTTGTTGCAGGTTGGCCGGGGCTAAGTTGGAACCCACCACCCTACCCACTGAGCCACAGGCGCCGCCCCTGAAATTTTAATTTATGAAAGAATTTTGTTCATCTGGTTTACAGGAAGGAAGTGGTTTCATAGGGGCTTTCTCGTAAAGGTTCTAAAAAGCATGAATGGTATTTCTGCAATGGGAGAGAAAATTTTTCTTTGTTTTGTTGCCAGCTGCAAAATAGAATATCATGAAATTACAACATAACGTTAAAGGCACCGACTTCTTTTCTTGTCGATAGCTTATATTTTTAGCACTTGGCTGTTACCTGAGCTTTAGAAGTATGTCAAATAGGGATTGCACCCAGATTTGAAAGTGGAAGAAAAGGAGAGCTCTCCACTCTGGAACAAAGAGGAGGAGGAGAGACTGGGGTGGGAAGCCAGAGAGAGAATGGAACCAGGTTCAGGTCATCTGAGGGCTCGGAATTAGTGAGAACTTTTGCTGAGAAGTCGGAGTTTGCAAAGCACAGGAGCCAAATAAGCTTGACTTCCAATGCCTGGTGTGGGGCATTTATTCAACACCTAATGGTGACTGGCTGAGGGCAACTATTTGTTCTCTTCTGGGTCTTTATATAAAGGAGACTCTTTCCGCCTGTCCCTTTTATTCTAACCCTGAAAGGCAAGATCTGACTTCTTGGAACTTTTGGGGAGAAAGCCTCTGCCTTTCCTTCAAGTAGCAGGAGCAATCTGCTGGAGGGAGGGGAGGAGACAGCTCAGGTGCTCAGGGCTCCTGCTTTCGTGGTCTAGCCTACCTGGAGGGTGGGCACAAGCTCGTCCTGCTCTTGCCCCTTCCATGAAAGACGCATCTCAGTCAGCATCTGCAGCCTAGAGACAGGTGGGGCCTTGACAGGTGCACTCCTGGCTAGACACAGACATGCTGTTTCCCAGATTCTCCCTTCAGGAGATTCTTGTTCTAGGCTAGAGGGAAACCTGAAGGAAGCCTCTTCTCAGCTAAAAAGCCAAATCATATTTTCCAGTTCAGGCTTACCACTAACATAGGAGCTATTTGGATTCCTATCTGACTTTGGAATTTATTTTTCAATAGAGGTCAGTCTCAGGGGGGCGTGGGAGGATAAGGTATGTTTCCTGATTCTCTTTGCAAAATGCAAACTTGGAGGGCTCTTTATCCCATAGTGATGTCACTGGGAAAGCCTGAGACACAAGCACAAGGGTTCGTTTGCATAACAACAACAAGAAGAAACCTCAGAAATATCAAGGCTTTGGGCTCAGCAGAGTTCGGCTATAGAGGTGCTTACGAAAACACACCATTTGCTGGGCTTTTCTATTAACGGTAAAATTTTAATCTTATTAGGTTGTTTATTGAACACAATCCTACAGATCCGTGCCATGCGAAGTATGCCATGACTGGAAAAGGCTTGTTGAGAAACACAGCAGCCCAGTGCCCCTCTGCCCCTTTCTCGCCAGTGAAAACCGCTTTTCAACTCATATAACTGGTTCTTTTGGTTCTTAACCTCCAAATAGCTAAAGAACTTACTTATTTTGTTATCTCTTGATTTTGAAGTTGTAGACGTCACTTATTTACTTAGGCCTCATTTACTGACTTCCCACTTTGGAAAATGTGGATTCAGGTTTCTTTTAACACCCCGTCTTTCCCCATACAACGTTTCCAGGCCCCATTCTCCTAATATGTCATGAGGAAGGTAAATGCAATCTTTGGAATTTCATTATCATGATAATGATTGAACACATGATTGAATGAACACATGATTGAATAATGAACACATGATTGGCAGCTAATTCTATAGTATAATGTAATTTACTGCAGAAAATATGTATTTTATACGGTATTATATTTTTATGCTATATATAGTAGTAGAGCAGAAAAGTATTATAGTATTATATTATTATAGTATAATAGTATTATATATATACTATACACTATATTATACTATATATAGTATATTATACTATATAGCAATATTATATTATAGTATATATATTACTATATATAATGCTGTTTCTTTTCTGCACTACTTTTTTGTTTGTGTGTAGTTAATAATTATCATCAATTCAACTGCAAACTTGGCCTTGGGTATTAGTTATTCTATCAGTTTCCCTTTCTGAAGCTCTCTCTCTGAAGAGATGAATGACTTCCTAGTATGGACTCGCCTCCCGCGTTCCTGGTGTTCCATGGTCACCCTGGGCTCTCTCTTCACTATTATCCTCGTGATCTTTTTCTGCCACCCTTGCGTTGGGTCTCCTCCTTCTCAGACAGTGTGTCCTCCCTGTTCCTGACATGGAGCTCACTGTCTTACAGCTTCCTGCCTAGACTGCTCAGTCTGGAGGAACTAGGCTTGCTCAGAATCTCGAGAAGGAACAAGACTGATTTTTACAGTATGCTTTGGCTTTGACTTGTGATGAGGAGCAGGAGACTAAAACCAAATGACACCTTAATACGGGGCTGGAGTAAGAAAGAGATTTCTTTAGGAGACATATTGCTGTCTCTGAGATAGGCCAGGGGCTAACCCTACTACATTTGTAAGGCTAGAGGAAATACACTGCATTTAAGGAAGTCTTAGTTATCTGTCACTAGAAGAGAAAGTGTGCCTGGTCCAAAGAAATCCAGCAGTGGAAGGGAGGTAAGTTCCCAGATACCAAACCAAGAGGACTTCCTGATGGACTCTGGTCCAGAGAACCGGCCAGAGATACTCATTTAATGGCGTGTTTGGCACAAGCACTCACTACAATTGGGGATGGTTATACCAGTGGTCACATCTGAGGGAGGACTGGACTGATCAGGGGAAAACACGTTGAATATTACTATTATTGAGGATCCAGTAGGTGACAGTAATTATATTTTAGGTGAGAAAGCAAGTATGTCATGGACCTAGAGAGAACACACTCAGGAAATCTGTTGAGTTAGAAATCTAAGAAAGGACATGCGTGTGTGAAGTTAAGGAGAGTCAGGGAGGTTAGGAATATTTTGTTGAAACCTACTCTGGAAATTTCTAACTTTCCCCACAAAGCCAGAAACATTGAAGAGATCTCTTTGCTTTCCCTACCATGATCACTCACTCCTCCTTCCTAGGCCAGGGATGATTTATCCTAGTAAGACAGCACACTCAACACGTCTCCAAGCTCACATTGTATATATTATTAAACATGGGAAGCTTTTTATATGTTAATCATATTTCAATTAAGCATTTTTTTTAAATGAAAGAGTACATATACATCTCAGCCCCTTCTGAAACACACTGTCATACAGATCCATGTATGATTGTTTTCTGGGTGAGTCTCCCCAGAAGTCAAGTGCATTCTCCCCTGACTCATGTCTCCACTTGGTAAGGCTTCCTGGGGCAGGGTCTTGAGTCTAGAAATCTATCTCCCTTTGTTGTCTTTCTTGAGACTTGACATAAAAGAGGCCCAACAGAATTTGTTGGGCTGCTAAGTAACCAGTGTCTTTGCAAACTCTCTCCCAAATTGTAGATTAGGAAAAAGTTTAGGAAGTTCCTTTGGTTGGTAACCCAAACCATGTTCTTTAGCTCTCTTTTGGAGACAGGAAAGCCACTATTTCCATCCTGATCTCATTGGGGTTTTTTGTTGTTGTTTAATTCTTAAAGGATTTGAAATCTGTGGGCACAAACAGGTGAGTTTATCACCTCAGTAAGCTTCTCATATTGTAAAAGGTATTCTAGCAGAGTTTAGGGCATTAATACTGTGGTAGAAGAAATAGAAAATAAAAACAAAAATTACCTCTGTTGTATGGTTAGGAAATTCTGAAGAATTAAGAAGAATAGCTCAATTTCCTTTTATACATTTGTTGAATTTATGGGAGCTTGGGGTAGAGATCTTAACTCTGCTTTTCTTTTTATTTTATGATTTTGGGAAACCTGGGTATGTTCCTACCTAGTAGTAATGTCATGAGTCACATTTTTACTGACAATGTTAGAATTTTTAGATGACAAGTGAAAGCTATTTGTTGGGCAATAATATTTGTAAGGGACAATGTTATATCTGTAAGAAAACAAAAATGTATGTGATAAAGAAGTTGTCTTTTTATCTCCATATTGAGCCTATTTAATTATTAGAAACATGAAAGATATTTTTTCAAAAGAGGTGTATGGAGAGTTGAATGGACCAAACTAAAATAATAAATACCATTCATTGAGTGTGTATTCTTTGAGGGCTAGGCATTGTGCTATGCAGTGAGTGACTATTAGTTCACTTAATCTTCAATGATGATCATCCTATAAGGTAGGCATTATGACTATGAGTATTTTACAGAAGAGAAAAATACGGCCAAGAGAGTTAAATAAATCACCCAAGTTTTATGAAAGCTGCTAAGAGGAAAAGCAGTTCTGAAGGAACTGGCAACTGATATTCTTTATTTACCCCATATTTATTTTTTCTTCAGACATAGAGCTCCTCTCAAAAAATAATAGAAGTGAAGTACTTTTTAAAAATTATTTTTAGTAATTGGTGGGTCCACACCTACAGTGCATCTTAGAGGGGTACAGGTGAAACTTACTAAATGTAGAATATAAATGTCTGAACACAATGACTAAGAAAACGCCATGAAAGCTATGTTAATCAGTTGGATGAAAATATTTCAAATTGTATTTAAAACCAACACATTGTACCCTATGATTGCATTAATGTACACAGCTATGATTTAATAAAAAAAATTATTTTTAGAGACAAGGTCTGGCTATGTTGTCCAGGCTGGAGTTCAGTGGCTACTTATGGCTGTAATCATGGTGTGCTGCAGCCTTAAACTCCTGACCTCAAGCAATCTTCCCGCCTCAGCCTCTCAGGACTCTGGGCACACTCATGGCAACTGATAAGAAGGGAGATACTTTTTAAGATCCGAGATTTTCCAAGCAATTTTGCATTACTACTTCTGGGTTATATTCACGTAAAACAAACTATATGTGAGAACTTTATCTGAATTTAGAGGGTTTAACCTGCCATCGTGATGGAAAAAACCCAACAAATTACCACAAACTTAGTGGCTTGACACAACACACATTTCTCTTACAGTTCTGGAGGCCAAAAGTTTGAAATGGTTTTCAGGGAGCTAAAATCAAGTGCATTATTCTCTGGAGGCCCTATGGGAGAATCCATTCTGGGGGCCTTTCCCAGCTTCTAGAAGCCACCTGCATTCTTTGGCTCATGGGCCCTATTCCATCTTCAAAGCTACCAATTACTAGTTGAGTCTTTCTCATGGTACCGTCTCCTTGGATCTGACTCCTTTACTTCCCTGTCCCCCAGTTAAGGAATCTTGTGATTACACTGGGCCCACCTGATGGTCCAGGATAATACAATCTCCATATTTTAAGGTTTACTAAATAGCAACCTTAACTCCACCTGCAACTACCCATGTTATATGACATGTGAGGACGGATTCTGAGGATTGAAGTTGAATGTCATGAATATTATTCTGCCACTCAGTAACTTTTCCTTCCTGTGAAATTTACTCACTTTTGAATAAGTGTGATAATTTGTGAGCTTGGAAAATTTCTTAAATTGTGTAGATTAAGCTACCAATTTGACAGTTTAGGACAGAGAGTGAACAATAACTCATCCAATTCCAACTTGAGGGGCAAACAGGCAGCTGGGGCTTTACCTCAATTGTGGGTTTACCAACTTTACTGGGCTATGATAAAAATAGATCCATTTCTGCCATCATAATTTTAATGGAGAAAACATTATTTTAAATCACTTGCTCCTGAAAAACCTCAGCAAAAATGGTTCAGCTGATTATATACAAATACATACTTGTGCATTCTTTGTGCTATTTCAGGTAGTTTTGCTTACAGGCTTATTTCATACGATTGTTAGAGTCATTTTTCCTGTACTGAAAAAGAACCTAACAACATTAATACACCACACTATCAAAGTGACCACACACACACGTGTGAACACCTATCCTCTGTTGTATTAGCAGTCTAGAAATCAGAGTCAAAACGGAGAAATTTATTCTAAAGATATTAACATACTAATCTTTTTAGACCATTGCTTCAAGAGATGTGCTGAAAGTTAAAATAACTTGCATTCTCTGAGAAAATTAATATGTGATATTCTAAGTCTGAATCTTTCATTGGTCCTTCTAATAGGCTCATGGTTTCATTTCCTTTGTTTTGCTCAAGTCAGTAATGCAAACGCTAAGCTCCCTCTATTAGTGCCCCTTAAGAGTAAGTTGATACTTTGGGAGCTCTTAAATGGAGTTAAATGGTTTGTAGGCATTATCATTTCTGTTTTCCACTAGGCAAAGAGACCCTAAGGGTGGGCCCTGACTTCTTTGTAAACCCTCACAACACCTGTACAGTCCATTATAGGCTTAGTAGGACTTTTGTTTTTAACTTGGGAATGCAGTAGTTGGTTAATAACTGTCTATATAAATGAACAGGAAATAAACATTGTGTACGTGGAGAAATGTTGCAAATTTGAAACTAGTTACTGAAAGTACACTTTTAAAGCCAATTTTTGAGTTGAGACTCGGAATAGAGAAAAGTCAGAGTCCTCCAAGATACCTTTTTACAGAACCATTTTCCTTAAATTTAGTGAAGTTTTCTCTCTGACCCCAAAGGTTGAAGAATCAATTAAAATAAATGAAAGCTGAGCTTTAAACCATTCATTTCTTCCCACTTCCCATGTTTCTAATTGTTTTGGGAGCCTGATTTAGAGAAAGCCAATAAAATATTACGGTTCTCTACGCTATAAATTCACAAGCAACTCAGAAAATGCTTGTGGGTAAGCTTCCATCTCCAAACTGGTGGAGCAAATTGAAATGGATGAGTCATTTCTCGAGGATCCAGCATGTTAAATCAATGAACACGTTTGCTTGAATCTCGGCTCCTAATGAGCTGAAACAGATAGAACATTTCTCATGCATCCAGATGGGATTATTTTGGAAAGTAAACTAATGCACATGCCCACACAAAATTCCTCTGCTATCTCCAGCCAGATTCTGTTTGCTGCTCACCAAGATGATTTACCAGCAACACGAGGTTGAGCCGCTCCTTAACACGATTGGCTCTGCAGAAATTCTTCCACAAGACGAATTTTTCTATTTTGCTTTGTGGAAGTTAATAGCACCATGTACAATATTTTCTAGATACTGTGAGTTTGTATGTGTATCTGTGAATGTGGAGGAGGTTTAAGTTTTATGGCAGTAGGTGGAAATCGCTTACGGTTATTTGACTTAGGATTGATTATTGATGTCAATCATTGCTAACGTTTAAAATTATTTCACTAAGGTTGTTGCCCTTACTACGTCAAACTCTTTTAAAAGTGACTAAGTAAAACAACTTTGCTCTGGTTACGTACATTGGAGCAACTCTTGAAGGGAAATTTTCTAATACATATCAAAAACCCTAAAAAAAAAAATACTTCCCACATAGCCATTCATTATTCTTCTAAGATTCTATACTAAGGAATTCATTAATAATATCTATGTATTAGATCTTACAAATAATTTCATTCCAATGCAATTTATCAAAAACAAATAAAAACCCTGAATCAGGGCTCAGCAATGAGGAATTGGTTCATATTAGCCTCGGTCCTCCAAAAAACAATAACTAAGGTAAGATTGGTGATGCAAGAGATTTATTAGGGTAGATGACGGTGAGGGAAAATGGAGAGGGAGAGCCATGAGTCCCACAATGCAGGTGTCAGCAGGGTAAAAGAGAGAGGGAAAGAAGCAAGTTTGAGCAGAAGCAGTTTTTACACAGTTTTGGCAAAGACAGTAGAGAGAGTCCTCAAGCCAAAGTCATCTATCAAAGAAATCCTGTGTCTCTCAAGAATGCCCATGGGAATTATGGCCTTTACTCAAATCCAGTGGTCTTCCTGCTAAATTGGGGCAAAGAAAAACAAAGCAAATCCAGCAGTGGTTTCCAAGAGTAGCAGCTAAAGCCATTAGTTAATTACTCATAGGCCATGTGGTAGGAGACCTGAGAGGGCCATTTTCATGGCCACCATGAGTTAAATAAGCTACAGTATGACACATTGATTTAATCATTAAAGTATGTAAATAATTATTGACAAGGAAAAGTATTTATAAGTTATTTTATGTATAATTGAACTATTAATCTATTTAAAAATGTAACTAACTTTATGCCCTTTACCATATGTATAAGGGAATCACACGTCGTTTTTATACCTGTTATACTTTGGAAAAAGAAGGCAGTCAAGGTAAGAAAACATACTAACAGAACTGTAACAGAAAGACAATTCAGTTACTTCACCTTCACTATCGTTTTTGCTTTTCTGTCCTATGATGCCTAAGTTACAATCACACTAAAGAAAAATAAGCTTAGAAAATTCAGTAATGAGCATGAGTCAGTCATCCATGAATAGTCAATTAAGGGAACCATTCGAGTTAAAGTATAGGGCTCTCACTGGGGCTATTGCTTTAAAACACTTAAAAAATGAATTTTATTTTGTTTTCTGGAAAAGAAACAATCTAGTGTCAAATAAATGCTGAGTAGAAAAATAGCCTTTCTGGGTTACTCAGACCTTGTGTTACCCCATAGAGAAAGCAACAAGAAGAAAAGGGAACAGTGAGTAATACCAGGAATGAGTAATGCCACTTTACACCATCAGGAGTCTGGGGCCTTATCTCTCTAACCAAGGCCACAGACGTATAGGCGATCAGCCCCGCAAGGGTTAGGGGAATAGGTGGAGATTAAGAACACCTTCCCACTGAGGCAGGATTTTGTATACGCCTGCTCCGTTCCACGTTCCCACACTTCCACCTGTGAAGTACATCATCCGATGATGATTAATAATTGCTATGACGATGACCTCCGTGTATGTGCCAATTTGCAATTAGCTGCTTCAGACTGAAAAATGGAATTTCAGGGCTGGAAGCAACCTGAGACTGCACTATTTCCTTGATGATCTGTGAATAAGAGTCCCATGGTCAGAATAATTTGGATATCACTTCACATTACAAGTCCCTCTCCCCAATTTATAGTGGTAATCGGTATATTAAAAGATCCTAGCAACCCAGTCACAAAATTGGATTTTGTTTCACGCAGCACTTCTGAAACATAAGCAAAAGGAAAACTCTTTCTTCACATAATAACCATTAACCC
Source organism: Perodicticus potto (assembly GCA_963574655.1). NCBI lineage: Eukaryota > Metazoa > Chordata > Mammalia > Primates > Lorisidae > Perodicticus > Perodicticus potto. Next base: position 20,118 of record CAUYRH010018921.1, read on the forward strand.
CATGTGTTCGTGGAGTGCACTGTGGGAGATTAGAATCTTATCTGATCTTTCTGTTTTGATCTGAGAACTCTGAGGGATTATCAGTCCAAGGTCAGTGCCACACGACTGGGCACTAACTCTCAGGTGTTGAGTTCAGTAGTGATACTGACTCTACCTACGACTTATTCTCCCTACTACTGAAGCCGGCCTGGCCATTGCATTTTCTTCTTTAGATAAAGGCAGTGAAACTTAGCAGACCTTTGGAAACTTGTCTACACCCACCCAAAATAGCAACTTCAGAAAGTATCCAAGTTATTTTGAAGTATACCAAAATGACAAATGGAAAATAAGATTTGTTATCTTTTTCCTTCCTCTTCAGCTACTGTTTTCCGGATATGGTTTAGATTACTGGACTGAAGAACAAGCTTCCTCGAGGAGCTGCTTCTGAGTAGCAAATATATTAATTGCTTCTGAAATGATTTTGACTTATGTTTCTTTTATTGGATTCCATAGTGGAATGCTACAGTGTGCTGCCTCTTCTTTGATGCTTTTAGAGTTATTACAGAGGAATCCATTCTGCCAAGTGGAAAGCAGATTCAAAAGCAAGGATCTCCATGTGTGCTTTGGGATGAATGTAGATTCTTCACCTCCTAAAGGGGACTGATTGCCCCCTCCTGCCTTGAAAGCTGAACTAATTTCCCAGAAGATTAGAAATAGATTGATGGGAGGGGGTGCAGCCTGGGGGTCAAACCATAGGCTAACTGGCTCTTCTTCTTGTTGATGTTTTCGTTAAAGTTTCCAGTGATCTTGATGCCTCATGTTGAGTAAGAGATCCAAGAATGTAGCCAGGTCGCTGGACGGAAACCAACTATACATATTCTGAAGCTCTGTTGGGCGCAAACCAAGAAACACAGGTGGTCTTCACCAAGCCACTTCAATTTTAGCCCAGCCTTAGCATAGCAGCAAGTACCTGGGTGTGTTTATTATTCTCCAACAAATATTTTTCCATTTATTTCATTTTTAAAACAACTAAAGACAAAGCTTATTCAGCTGTAAAAATGAATTTATGTCTTGATTCAGTTGACTTTTCTTTTGTATTTTTCTCAGTTAAAGAGAAAAGGGAAAGTGCTGAGAAACAGCAATAATTTATACAAGGGCATTAGTTAGGGAGTGCTGGAGTGTAACCTGACATCTTTTCAGGGGTAGGGATCTCCTGACTTACTCAATTATTTCTGGACTTTTCTACAAAGACCCTCCGAATGTTTGTTTCCACAGAGATCTCGGCAAACTCTAGAGACCCATCAACCGGAGTGAATTCCCTCAGTGAAACTGCTATTCTTTGCCAAGAATCAAAGGTCATCCCAGCAGAGTGCCGTCTTCGTGTTCAGCCGCTACGGAGTGTCTGGAACAGAGTGAGAACAAAAATTATCCCAGTTCGGTGCCCCCTGACTCTTTCAGGAAGAATCCCAACAAAACTGCCACTGGGAATTCAGAAAGCACATTTGGAGACTGGGAAAGGGCCAGGCTAAACAGAGGAGAATGGCGATGTAGAGTCAATAAGATAAAGGAAATAAATGACTCAAAGAAGAGTTTAAAGCCAATATTTACACCCATATTGCCATATTTACAGCTTAAACACTATGCCCTGACCACGCAGGAAGTGAGTTTTTATGAGTCTCTTAATGAATGTTAAGTCAATAATACCCCAAACAATGGGCCCCAGTGAACTTTCTTATGAAGGCCATACAGTGACTTATTCAAATGGAGTCAGGGTCAGTTGAACTCAGTAATGCAAAGTTAGAGAACATGATTTTTAAATTAGCCATTTCTAATGGTAGAAAGCCCTTTAAACATGACATGGAATTAGAAGACTGATATATTTATTATCTGACTAAAAAATATCTATGCAGCAGATTTTGTTGTCAACAGAACAAAGGGTCAAAGAACAGGTGCCACCATCACCACCATCATAAGGGAACAATTACTCACACACAGCTAATTAAAAGGCTAATTAGCAAACTAATGTACACAACCGTGAAGTCCATGGCAGCCAAGAAACTGAAGGGATTTTATCAATGGGTTGGTGCTATGGAGTCATTAGTAGCCTTCTTTCAGCCAGTTCTTTTTCTTTTCCTTCTTTTCTTATTGGGAGGGGAAGGGCCTTAGAGACCTCCAATCCATACAGTTGATTGGCAAATCCAGATGAACAATCTTTAAGGCAGAAATACTCTGATATGTAAAACACAGTCCCAGCGAAAATACCTCTGAACTCTTTGATCTTAATGAGATGCTTAGACAGCTGTTTTGAAACTTTTATTTATTTTTTCCGGTGCCCCATTGTTCGGTGTCCTCTGGTTGCATTTACAAGTGTAATAGAAAAATGCCAGCCCTGCTATTCTTTCTTAAAATATCAAAGACCACATAAAACAAATCTCATTCGGAAACACCCTCTCCTCTTGCACATCACGCCAGGTAACTGGCATGACAGAGCCCACCTTATATTTTGAGAGCATTTATTCTTGGAAATTCTGACTTTATTTAAAAAAAAAAAAACTTCTGTTAAAGAACAGAGAGAGAATACTCTAATTGATGGCTTATATACAAATTAGTAGGCAATTACTGTATCTACTGACCATTAAAAAGAGCATACATGCCATTCTTTTTTACCAGTAAAGACACAAAATTTATTATCATACAATTTAGAGGGAAAGAATAAGTGAAGAGAAAGTTTTTGGTCACTGGCCCTTTCTTAAAGGGAAAATAATGTAATTATTAAGGCAGATGTTATTATAAAGTAGCACTGGTGATAAACCATTGGTGATAAACTTAGTTTCCAATTCTGGCTATGAAGGACATTGAAGTGTGCAGGCTGCTAATGAATGAATTTACCTCTCTGAACCACAGTTCACTCCTTAGCCAAACTGACTTAGTATCTATCTCATGGGGTTGTGGTAACAATGAAGTATTTGCACATACAAAATTATGCCGCACATTGCCCAGCAACTTACATTAATTGAATCTAGACAACTGTAACTGTTTTACTATCTTAGAGATTTCTATGGATGGAAACTTGAGATAAGTTTCCAAACATGCACACTCATCAGAGAATGTAAGTGAAAAAAGCAATTAATAATGAATGTCTTAATAATGTTATAAAATTCATTTTGACCCTACAGATACCCTGAAAGAGTCTCAGCAACCCTGTCCCAGGGTTCCCCAGACCAGGGAAAGCATTTGAACCTATTAGACAGGAGGAAGCCCTCGGGGAAGCAGTGGTGAAAAAAGAAAGAATAAATTGAGGTGAGTCCCCCTCCCTTGAGTATTTCTACCAGAGTCTTCAGGCAAAATGTGTCACGGTGTACGGATGCCAAATAAGAGGTAGTTGCTAAGGAAAGACAAATTAAAATAAATGTTAATGATTCTCAGGAAGATTAAACAAGTTGGCAGACAAGAATAAGTATTTTTCCTCCTCGGGCTCCAGCCCCAGATTTTTTTCTTTCAAACGTTTTCTGTCTTCTTGTAAAAATCAACGTTCCTTGAAAATCCACCCTTGTTAATATTCTTAATCTACCGATGTATTTGGGATCCTAGAAAACCTGAGTTAGGGAAGTTTTACTGCCCACACTGTAGGTGGGAGAAGTTGAAGGAGAGGCGAGCTCTGACTTAGAGATGAATGAGCTGACCGGGGTGATCTGTAAAGAGGGCTCATGGGAGCTGTGCTCAGAGTTGAGGCTGGAGCCTGGGTTGGAACTGGGGAGAAAGGGGATCCCAGAAGGGCCCAGGCCAGGGCCAGGAGCTGGGATCAGCACAGCAGAGTGAAAGAGCACCAGGAATCTCTGCTACACTTACAACAGACTGGGAAGGATTGGTACATAATATCTTTGCAAAACTATTGGGTTCTAAAGTTCTCCAGGAACCTCCTTTAGGATGATGGAAAATTAAAATGAAACAAAAATGGAAGACTTGGCACCTTAGCATTTTATTGCTTTTCAAAATAAAGTTTGACCAAAGAGCTTAAGTTAGAATAACTGAGGTAGGAGCATATGGTAGTAGAAATTACATTTCTCCTGCTCTCCCATACCATGGTTAAAAGGAACAGTTAAGAGGGTGCCTTGCTTCTGAAAAAGAGAATGCACCTGTTGTGGTGTGTATGTGAAATTATATGTGTGTGTGTGTGTGTATTGTAGGCAGTAAACTTTTAATTGTGTGTGATTACCCATGACCACTTTCTGTGAGTTTTGCTTGGGCTAATGTATGTACATTATTGTTTTTTTGTTAGACTGACACATAATAATTGTACATATTTCTGGGGAACAGCATAATGTTGTAGTACATGTATTATACTTTGTGTAATGATAAGGTCAGGGTAATTAGCATATCTATCACTTTAAATATTTGTCATTTCTTTTAATGAGAACGCTCAAAAATTGCTCTTCTTGCTGTGTTGAAATATACACTCCATTATTGTTAACACCAGTCATCCTTTCATGCACTGGCACCCTGGAACTTATTTCTCCTATCTAACTGTAGTTTTATAGCCATTGTCCAATCTTTTTCCATCTCCCAGCCCCTTCCCCATCCTGTGGTAACCACTGTTTCGCTTTGCTTTTATGAGAATAACTTTTTAGCGTCCCCATGTGAGTGACACTGTGCAATATCTGTCTTTCCGTGACTGGTTTGTTTCACTTCATGCAATGCCCTCCTTTCCATGGTGTATATGCCACATTTTCTTTCTCTTGACTTGTGCAGTGGTGACTGGAACATTTGCAGTGCCTTGTACCATGTGAGATCTGCAATTAATGGAATAGACAGATGAGAATGGAAAGCTGGCTGGTCCTCCACTCTCTTCAGAATTGGGAATTTGTTAATTTGTTTAAAATATTTCAGGTCCTTGTAATTAAGGCATATCTCTAGTAAAATGTAAACCCGGAAGCACTTCTCAAGGAGCAATAGACTAGTTTCTTTTATTGCCTTCATTTTCAGTCATTATGCTGCCATTCTCCTTCAATGATGCAGGGACTCAAAGGCTGGCTAAACAGTCATCCCTCGGTCCCTGCTGGAGTTGGTTCCAGGACGTGCCTCCTGCCCCCTGCAGATTCCAAAACCCGCAGATGGCAAGTCCTTTACACTGGTGTAGCTTTTGCGTATCACCTATACACAACCTCCCATACACTTTAAATCATTTCTAGATTACTTATTACACCTGATACAATGGAAATGCTATGTAAATAATTGTTATACTGTATTTTTTATTTGTATTATTTTTTATTGTTGTATTATTATTTTTCTTGGTCTTTTTTCCGGATTTTTTTTTTTTTTTTTTGAGCAGTCAAAAGTGAGCTTTGTGGCCCTGGGTAGAGTGCCATGGCATGATAGTTCACAGCAACCTCAAACTCTTGGGCTCAAGTGATCCTCTTGCTTCAGCCTCCAAAGTAGCTGGGATTATAGGTACCCACCACAATGCCTGGCTATTTTTAGAGATAGGGCTTCACTCTTGTTCAGGCTGGTCTTGAACTTCTGAGCTCAGGCAGTCCACCCACCTTGGCATCCCAGAGTGCTAAGATTACAGGTGTGAACAACCGTGCCTGGCCTATTTTCCAGATATTTTTGATCCCCAGTTGGTTAAATTTGAAGACAGGAAACTTGTGGATACAGCTTGGTTTATCCAAATATTAAATCAACAATCCATTAAAAATCAATATTTCTAAAATTAAAATGTTCCTTTTTTAAAAGTGCCTCTCCATGCAAAACCAGATCACCACCTACAAACTTATTTTGAAAAATAAAATTGAGCTTGAATAGGAGTAAGCCTCAGTAAATTCAGAAAACAGAAAAAGATGATAAATTACATCAGAGGAATTTGATCACCAAAATGCAGTTTATGGGAAACTCTACAAGGCAAATGACTCAATTTTTTTGAATTTCAAAAAGAAAAAGGAGGTGGAGGGAAACATGGAAATTAAGAGACCTCAAAGATATGTATTTTAAAAAAACAAAACTTGGCTCAGCACCTGTAGCTTAGTGGCTAGGGCACCGGCCATGTACATTTGGGCTGGCCAGTTCGAATGCGGCCCATGCCTGTTAAACAACAATGACAACTACAACAACAACAAAAAATAGCCTGATGTTGTGGCATAGTTCCAGCTACTTGGGAGGCTGAGGCAAGAGAATTGCTTAAGCCCAAGGGTTTGAGGTTGCTGTGAGCTGTGATGCCACATACTCTACCGAGAGTGACATAGTGAGACTATGTCTCAAGAAAAAAAAAAGGAAAACTAAAGTATTGCATATAAGGATGCACATTTTGGGGTTAGAACTATAAAGAAGAGTGAAAAAGTGATGATGTCAACATTTGGATGGTTTTCCTTTCAGGGAGGCGGGAAGGGCTGTGATTGGCTTTGAACAGGGGACAGGGTGAATTCACCAAAGTGGATGGCAACTGACTTTAAATGACTTTAAATGAGCTGAAGAGTAAAGAAAGATATATTGAATAGAAGAAGCCCTGCAGGACGGTGCCTGTGGCTCGGTGCGTAGGGCACTGGCCCCATATACCGAGGGTGGTGGGTTCAACCCCAGTCCTGGTGGAACTGCAACAAAAAAATAGCCGGGCGTTGTGGCGGGCACCTGTAGTCCCAGCTACTCGGGAGGCTGAGACAAGAGAATCACCTAAGCCCAGGAGCTGGAGGTTGCTGTGAGCTGTGAAGCCATGGCACTCTACTGAGGGTGACAAAGTGAGACTCTGTCTCTAAAAAAAAATAAGAAGCCCTGCAGAGAGTTCATGACTTAATTTAGTTATCTTACCTCCTTTTAGTTTCTGAATTATGGGAGAACTCCAGCACTCTCTGGATTCCCTTAGGTACTATGAAAGCAATCACGTTCCTTATCACACTAAATGGCTCTATGAACACGTTTTGTCGAAAGAATCAGAGAAACATCAACTCTGCAAAAAGCCAGGGTGAGGAAGGGGGAGGAGGGTCTCTGTCTAAACCTGAACACCCACTTCAGACAGCGGCCAGGAGGAAGAGATCCTACCTTATTTCAGGGGTGATTACCTTTGGTTTCTAGATATTCCTGCTCGCTTGTGTGTTTGGGGGAGCTTGTTATGCTGTGTCTGGCCAGTGATCTGCCCCCTGTATGACAGGCGGTAAGCATCACACATTGGACCTGGGGGTGACAGTTGCTGGCTATTGGAGTCTCTTTTTGGAGGCTCTGTTCAAGCTGGTGTGGCCACGATATTTTCTCTCTTCCTGTCCTTCCAAACTTCCTCAGCTTAATGACAGTCCTATGTTTTATTTGTTTCCTCTGATCCAGTGTGTTTATGTGTGGACGGTTCTAGAACACGTAAAAGTCAATGGCAGGGTGGTAATTACCGACCCTGGGTTTCACGTAGCACCTCATGTGGTGAGAAGATAAACACATAATCACCCGGGATATGAATGGCTCTCTCACTGAAGCACCGAAGGACTTTGTCATTTTACTCCACCCGCTGTGACTCAGTGAAATGGATTGAGTTACGAACCAGAAATCAGCACTTCAGTTTGATGAAACTCATCCTGAAGAGGAAAGTGTCACTACATGTTGGCAAGTTATAAAATGCAACGATCTAATCCATTGGAATGGACATGTCCTTAATCACAGGAACATTCTTTGTAAATTAACTAGCTATTATTTTTATTTTTTTTAAAAAGCCTGTCAGGATATGAATATGCAGTGATGCACGTGTCAGCATAGGCATTTTGTACTGTGTCTAAAATCCAGAAAAATAGAACCCATCTTGGGATTTGTAAAAGTGTGCCAGCATCTCTTAAGGTGCAGAATGAAACTAAATCCCTGGAGTGATTTTCTATGTCTGAAAACACATGTAATACGAAAAATAGTGGTGACAATGGCTGGATACTCTCTGGACAGCCCTCTGTGTCCCATGGTCATTGTACACCAGAGCTCCCCAAATAATCATCCAGCGAAGTATTCCCTGAGTACTTATCTGTTCCAGGCACAGAGGTGACAGGGGTTGTCCCCATCTGCTTCTGCTTCTCCTCTACTGTGTGACCCTTCCCACTCAGTACCATCATACTCCGGCCCCCTTCTCTTCTCTCCTAGGGGGAGGCCCCCTATTCCTATTGAGATGTCCTTCTCCCACAGAGAAAGGAGTGAGAAGTGGGTTATGTTGGTGGCTTAGCTGAAAAGGAGCATACCATCAGCACAGACCGAAAACAACTGCATTTTTTCATTTCTTTTAACCCCCCAGGAGAAAGTTCTCAGAGTTGTGTTGGAGCACATTCACAATCCTTTTGCAGGGGTATTTAATGACCTGGTGATTCTAACAGGTAGGGACTGTAACATGGAGTCACTCAAGGCAGGCTTAAAATAATTCGATACAACGGAGAAATTTTCTGACGTGTCTTACTGATAAGCCATGGCGAGAGTCGTTTTACAGGCAGGCTTTATCTTGGGCACATCAGCTAATAACCTTGGTAATGACGTGTCGGAAGCCGAGAAAATATGGCAAGTGGGGAAGCCAGGGGTTTAATCAGGGGGCTTATAATCAGCAGATCTCACTTAATGGAACGTTATCAAGGTACTGCTGAAAATCACAAATACTAAGCTTGAAACCCTCAATGGTTGCTGTTTTGTCCACAGTAGCTGAATGAGAACAGCAAATGACTGGTGTAAATCAGAGCCATTGTATATAGAGGCCCTGTATACAGGCACCCCGAGGAGAGGGTAGTTGGGTGGGGCAGAAATCCAGCTCGCACCACGTCACGAGATCATGCTCCCTGAGGTGAGGCTGCGTCTGCCCAGAGGGTGCCACTGGCACTGTCATCTTCCCAAGGCACATTTTTGAAACTGCTGTTAGGCAGATGGGAATTGGGCTGAGGTTTGAGGAGGGCTGTCGACTTAGAGGAGGAGAATCAACAGCAGTGAGGCTCGCCGCTCTTCTCCAAGCAGGCTGGGCGCACTCCAATGATTCCGAGTTGCTAGACAATTCTGGGGGTTGAGGCACAGTGTCGCTCCACCCACTTCCCTTTCCTGGAGAATTGTCAAGATCTAGGATTTCCCCAGAACTCGAATAAATACTGAGCGGAGTCCAGCCCTGCTGAGCAATGGCAGAGTACATTTCCCCTGAAGGCTGTGTCTCCTGCCTCCTGTCACCTGAGTCTGGGCTGCAGCACAGAAGTCTGGTCCAAAAGGACTGTTAACATACAAATGCCCAAACGTGCAGCTGCTCTGTACGCAGTGGGAACAGTTGAGCTTGTCAGAAATCCTAGGTTTCCAGTGTTTACTCTGACACACCACTTCCACGCACTGGGTCTCATTACTTTGTGGAATGTTCCGTATCTTAATGAAATCCTCTGTGTGTGTGTGTGAGAGAGAGAGAGTGTGTGAGTGATATGAGAGTGTAACAGCTCAAGAATGACCACATTGTTCCACTGTACATTTCCTAGCTTCTGCACACACACACGTGCACACCCCCCCCCAACCACTATCAGCAGCAGTAAAATTAAATGGGAAAAGCTATCAGGAAATAGATAAAGAGGCGTACAACAGAGACCCTTTTTGGAGAGAAAGAGGCTAGGCAAATGGATTTGAAAATCCTGCTTCTGAGACTGCACTCCATTTATGAGCTGAAGGCATCAATAGTTGACATTGCTCATAACACATCAAGGGAAAATTCCGAAAAGGAAGTATCTATTCGTTCATTACTCAAATGTAAATTATATGTGCTCTTGAATTATGCCCTTTATTTAATTTTAATGCATTTTAAATTTTAATATGGATTACTGTACATGAATCACCCTCTTTGTTTTCAATGCCATTAGCACACAAAAATTGAGGAAGGCATTCATTTTTCTGGTAATTCAAATATTTTATGAGGTGTAGAACATAATGATATTGTGTCTCCCATCAGGAAGGGACTCAATGTTTGTGGAAGCAATTTCGGTGTGACATGTTAGCTATGACCTACCATGAGTAGGTCATGTCGGCCGGTATTTCTAGCTTAACAAGAGTCTTCTATTGCCATTCACATTTAAAAAATAACTGGTTCTCAATACGACCAAGGTATAGTCTTTTTAAACATCTCTCTTAAAGACATATGCAATTAAAGAGACTCAAATTCACTCGTTTTAAACTAAATCACTCTCTTATTCCATAAACACACTCTGTAAGAGCTGAGGTTTTGCTCTATTTGCATATATCCAGTGATTCGAAAAACCTGCATTTGATATGCAGGTTGATATGCAACTCTTTAAGTTAGTGGATTGAAGATAGTAGGGGACAAACATTGTATTTTGAGAAGATCAGACAAAAAATGCTTAGGTCGTGATTTCATTTACTTTTGAGTTTATAACGGAGAAAAGATAAACATACTGTGATGCATGTTGGAATGTGAAACACAATGAGAAAGGGACCCTTAAAAATGGAGACAGAAGACCAGAAGGCAAGGCTGGGGCTGGAGAGAATTGCTCCTGGAGAAGAGTGGAGGTGGAGAGTGGTAGGGCAGCGTGTAGCCACTGGGATGACACAGAGTGGTCTCGCTGAGTGGAGGAGACACATAAAAGAAGGTTGAATAATCAAAGCTACCGGATGGATTGGATCCAGGTTAGAAGGGCCTTGAATACTGAATATGGGGAGTGGCAGCCCAGGAAATGTTGAGCAGCCAGGTGTTAGGTTGCAGAGAATGGGAACTGGATGTGCAGTGTTCCCTGGTTTTCTACTCCAACTCAAGGCCACTGGCTGGGAAACAGCAAAGAAATATAATCAATCAGCCCTGGGGAGCTGGTGCAAGTCAGTGCCAGCACACCAAGGATAGATGTTAGTTGAGACTATAAGAAAGGAGGAAATTGCAAATGGTGTGCACAGAAAAAAGAAAACAAACAAACAAACACTAAGACAGATCTTGTGGATTACCTGTGTCTGAGCATGGTGAGGGCAGCCTGGTGCTAGAGGCAGACGAGGGTCTAAATGTTAGCAAAACAGAATGAGATGAGCGTCAGGGAAACCAAAGGGGAAGAGAGACGGCCAAGACTGAAAAAATATTGCTGAATCTGAAGATTAGAAGAAATCTGGGGATTTTAGGCAAACAGTTTTAGGAACGTAGTAGAGATAGAAGTTAGAACACAAGGGATTAAGAATTGAGTCAGTGTTCTATGAGTTGTTATTTATTAGCAACCACCATGGGGTTATATTCAAATGATTCCATTATCTATGGAAAAATTGTATGGGGGAATTAAAATAAACATACGAATTAGCCCACACAAGCAAAGTTACAGATTTCACAGCTAAGACTTTGGCAAACTCTCCATAACTCTCCAGATTGGAGATGATCTGATGACTTTTTCATTCTCCCCATTGTTTGAATTTGTCCATTCAAAGAAGGCCTCTTAGAAGCTTATCTGTGAGCAACTGGGTGTGATGTAGGAGATAATTCTTTTTGGGTCTGATCTCGTTTTGAAAATTCTTTTCAAACCCAAGGTGGCCGTCTAACGCTCAGGAGACCCTTTGGCACTGCCCATAGGTTGCCTCCCCCCCTCCTCCTGCCACTCAAGTTCTCACCCACGTAACGCCCTGATGTGGATGGATGAGAGAATAAGCCTGACCCCTTCTTTCTACTGGTCCCTCTAAGATGAAGAGCGTGGGAGCCTCAGGCTTCAACAAGGGTTCTCTAAGTGGCAGAGTGGTCTGTATTCCTCCAGGTTCTTTTCAGATCCTTCACCTAGAAATCACAAAGATTTTTCACTAAGATACTTTGGAGCATGAAAGAGAATGTAGCAGTAATTACGCTGGGACCAGATGCTATCCCCATCTTTATCCCATGAGAAGGCTTACCAATAAAATACAGGACACCCATTTATATCTGAATTGCCGATAAACAATGGACAGCCTGTTAGTGTAGCTAATGCAACATTTGGGATATACTTGTAGGTATTCCTATCCACTATTTGGTACTAAAACTGAGTGTCCCATATGTTTATTTGCTAAGCTTGGCAACCCTACTCATGAACCCTTTACCCATTTACATGGGCAACACTATGTCTGTATACAGGGCAACAAAACTCTTCTCACCCAAAGCTTGCTACATAATTTGCAAGGTCCAATGTGAAATGTGGGGTCTCCTTGTTCAAAAATCATGACAGATTGGAAAATGGTAATATAGGGCATGAAATCAAATCCAGAGTCCCAGGTGAATACACGGGTCACATGCCCATGAAGCTGGCCGCGTTCTTACCATTTGGTATGCTATGTTTTGTGGCAGTGAAATTTAAAAACACCTCATCTTCCATGTATAAAATAAATAAGAAGAAACCGGCAGACTTTAAACTTGGGATTTTGATGAAACATTTTGAGTGATAATGACATTTGGAGTGAATCTTGATTCTAAGGCACACAAGAGTAGAGATCATATCTGACTTATGAGTGCTTGGCATAGTGCCTGACATATGGGCCTCACTTAAAGGATAGGTTGAAGGACCGATGTCTTACAGGCACACGTATAGTGCACGTCAGGATAAATCCCAAAGTGACATTAAAGTTAAATAAAAGACATAGCTCAAGAGCAACTATAATGTACACTTGAGTATTAAAGGATCAGTATGCAATGTCATATGCACGTATGTGTATTCTGTAAGTTACGTGGGCCCCTGCTTCTCTAGTTAGTGAGACTATTCTCTTTATTTGCAGTAAGTGCCCATATCCTACTGCTATAAGCCTGCCTGCTAATTACAGACAGGCCCTGACTTTCTTGTAGTTCCTTCTCTCTACATAACTCTGAGAAGCCATACAGAAGCTTCTTCCTGAACTGAGTGTCCCCTGGGCCACCTTGTGTTAGTCAAGCCTGCTTGTACTCAGAGCCCCAGGAGGATGATACGTGGGAAGCTTCAGCGCTGGAGGCTCTGGCTGTCACCTACATTCTTCCCGTGGTCCCTCTGCAGCTTTTGACTATGGTGTTACTGCTGCCATTCACCTCTGGCACAATGGCTGTCACACTGTCTGTGACCAGGTCTTCCATGGCAGGCTCCGCAGCAGAGCGATTTGCGTCCTGGGGGCACAAACTTCTCATCAACCTCTGGCAGAGCACTTAAGGGCTCTGGGGAGAGGGCATTTGCTCAGTGGTGATTATACACAGTGCTGGGACCTTCTGGCATTTGGTACAGGAGTTGGGGGATGCTCTCTGTGGACTTCTAGAGCCCCAGTATTTTTCCCTGGAGGGCAAGAATCATTGTTTCACACGGTTCAGTCTGAACCTGAGTCTGATTATGGTCAGAACTCACAAAGTTTCTCAGGGTAACTTGGTCCCCAGCAAATAAAGAATATATTGGGCTTCTGCTTTGGTGGCCCTCCAGAATCTGAGGTTACTAAGGCCTGTCTGCTCAGTGCTCACAAAGGACATCTGGATGTGAGGGTGTCCTGTTTCTGAATGCTGCAGGGACAGTGAAAGGCAGGAGTCCTGAGCTGCACTGTTTCCACAATAAGCTAATACCTTTGCCAAATACTTAGCTTCTGGAAGCTGCTACTGCTTTTTTTTTTTTTTTTAACCATGCTAACTTGCCTTTAATTGTTTATATTATGTAAATTTTCCTTAATTTTGTACTAAGTAACTATTCCATTTTCAAACATTTTTAAATGCCAAGAATGATCTCAGGTGAAACCAGGTAGATACTGGTCTCTTATTCTCCAATCTAGCCACACCAGGGAGTTACTCCGGTGTGACTTGAATACAGACACTTTATCTTCTGAAATACGATTGAAAAACTCTTCAAAAAACAATAAACTTATTTTAAAGGACTTATACAATTTATTTAAATACTTATCATTAACATTCCATGGCTAATTCACAACTCAAGAAGCCACAAAATAACCCTTTTCTAGTATAAGGACATGATACTGGTAAGTTTTATATTGAATACTTTTAGATTTTCTTGAGTCTATATATTAAGGCTCTGTATATTCTGTTTTTCTAAAGATGGACTAAATTGAGTGGTTATAGTAATAAGTTACTAACTGCCAATCTATAGTGTCAGTGCTAAGCAGTGATTCTCATAGTCTGCTCATGTGTATATTTTCTGGTCAAAGAATCGTAGATGATACATGAGACAACAGAATTAACGACTTCTCAAGACTGCATCGTGAATTTCTAATCTACCCTGTGAATTTAAGACCATACTTTGTCTTTGTGGAATGCTTCTTTTCATTTTGTAAAGGAAAAAAAATACTGTGGCATTTTTTTCAAGTTCAAGGCAATTATAGTAGAAATGATACTGGTTTAGGAGATGGGTAATCCTGAGAAATCATCTCCAGCAACTACTAACTGTGAACTTAGGTGTATGCTGATTTCCCTGAATCTCTTTACTCTTTTGTAAACCTCAATGTTATGAAGAATAAATGGACTTTAATCTTCATATGCAGAACCCATGGCTTTAGGAACAAGAACTGTTGGCTGAATAATCAACTTTGCCTCAGATAGGTGTATGTTTAAAAATGTTTCTTTCCTATAAGTCTTACTCCACCCTTCCTCATTGGCTGCTAATTCTTTCTTCCAAGACCAAGCTGTGAACTTTTGAGGCCAGCTGAAAAACACAAATGAAAGCCCATATACCTATTTATATGTTATAAATCAGACAAGCCCACTGCTAAATTAAACATATGCTTTCATTCAACATGACAAATCTATATCCACAATGGCCTGGAGAACCAACTTGAATTTAGAATTCCCAGATTCTCTGTATGATGTGGTGGGTGATGAACACTGGACCTTGCCCCCTAACCCTTGGCCTGTTGTTTTCTTCCTCCCATTCCCAGCTCACACCCTTGAAAATTCTCAAAAATATCTGTGTGGATACCCCACTTAACCTTTCCTTTCTTCTTCCACACACCCCGTAAACAGTCACTCTTGAGTAAAAGTTGATCTTACCAACATGTCACCGGAGACAGGGCACGTTCTGACTCAGTCAGGAGAATAGGCCTGTTAGGGAACTCCAGCACTGGGTACAGATGTCAGGTCGTGAAGGCAGCCTATTCTGGGATCCCAGATACCCAGAACATGTCTAGATGGGAGGCTGGGGGTGGGCCAGGCTCCCAGTGGGCAAGTCTTCCTAGTTCTATAAACTTTTCATTCTGTGGGAAAGGAAATAGAAGAGGGTTGGGTCCTCCAACACATAGGGCACAAGGCTGGGCTTTTCTTCTCCAGATCTAAAGGCAGCACTTTCTATCCAGTCCTTCTCTAAACACTTGAATACAATATTTTCCAAAAATGAGCTCGAAAGATGTTACTATCCTTTAATATGGTAATGTACATTGGAAATCCCCAAGATTTTATAGCTATTATAATCTCCCGTGTCAAGTAGTATTTACTCTCTTTCCTCCAACTGCCTCATAAATATAGGGGATTCTACTTTTATCTGCTTCGATTTTTTTTGTTTTGTATTCTTGCTAGATGATTATATCCATATCCAATGCTTTAATTATGATCTATATTCCTGTAACTACAGACTCTCCATCTCTCACCTCCTCCCAAGCTTGATACTTTCTGGGCACCTCCACTGGGATACACAAATGGCTCAGAAAACGCTATGTTGAAAACTCAAGTCATCATTTCTCTCCAGACCTTTCTATCCTGACCTTTTCCTGTAGTGAGTTCCTCCTGTCAGTCAACGTTCACCTAACCCTGCTTCTCTGATGACTATGGTCACAATTCCAGAGTCATCCATCTTTGATTCTCTTCCTGACCTGTTTATTTCCTGACTCCTCCTACATTGACTCCCCCAATTTTGTTGATTCTGTCTCCTTGGTATCCCTCCAGTTTCTCAGCTTAATAATATTTTTCAGAACTCTTACCATTTGGGGGGCAAGATTCCTGCAACTTTCCCTTTCCCCAATTCTTTTTTTTTTCCATTGCAAAAATGAGAGTAATCATTCATAAATGCTAGGCACTTATCTGAGAAAGCTTTAATGTTTTTTAAGCAACTAATAAAAGTAGCTACCTGCGTGATAGAGACATTTAGGATGGATGTCACAGGGCAGGAATGGATATGAGCTAACATATTGTATACTTTTTGGATTGTTTTGATTCTTGAAAATGTGAATGTACTAAATGAAAAATATCAAAAACATGCTGAAAAATATTATATGATATTATGAATTATTATGTAATTACTACACATTATACTAAATAATATATAAAAGTGAAAAAGAGTGAAAAACTAAAAGAAAAGTATATATTTGATATATATGGCATATACATATATATACCATCGCTTTGCTTAAAATACTTTTTGGGTCCACCATTACCTTCAGAACCAAGTGACAACTATGAAGAATGACAGAAATCATTCAAGGGTACAGACTTTCTCTACTCCTCAGCCACATCTCCCCACACCATAACTTGTCCTGTGCCATGGCCATAGTGAGTGGTATGATCATTCACATTGTGTGTTATGCTCTCTAATACCCACATTTCAACTATTTGGGATCCCCATCGGGCTTTGCTCACCCCACGCCAGTCTCTAAGACTTGGCTCCAATTTTCTACCCCTAAGTTGAATTAAGTGATTCTCATCTCCACTGCTTTGACACTCTATAACAGGGGTCCTCAAACTACAGCCCGTGGGCCACATGCGGCCCGCCGGGTGTTTTTGCCACCACTGCCTGTCCTGTTTAGCAGCGGACTCATCCCAGGCTGCAAAATCTGTTAGCGGAAAAACCATTGGTTGCATTCCCAAACAAAACGTGTGGATTCACTGGAAAAGTTGCAAAAGGAGTTCCAATTTAGGTTTAAAGAGCTTCATCTCCATGAACAGGACATATAGCATTTCCATAACGCCTTTTCTATTGACATTAAAAACATGGAGGTCAGTCCCTGAAGTCCCCGACCCGGCCTCCAGCACCGCCTTGGGCCGGAGTCTTCTGCAGGCAGGAGCCAGGTGCTGCAGGGTGTGGCAGGGGCGCCGAGTGCTTCTGTGGCTCTAGCTTTCCGGCTTCTCCATGGGGCTGGCCTGTGGCACCCAGATGCTCTAAGAACGTTTCTACTGTTGCTTGGAGGACACACGCAGTGGGATTCAGAATTCCTGGAGAATTGCCTTTGTGAGAAGCTGGAAGTATTTCTTTAAATCCCATCTCTTACTTTTTCAAAGAAACATCAAGAAACCATGAACAACATTAGTAATGAAGACTTTGAAGGTTTTACTGCCAAGGACATTCTGGATCAAAAAAATCAATGAAGGTTCCTCTTTTGATGATAAGGATGCCTTCTATGTAGCAGACCTTGGAGATGTTCTGAAGAAACACCAAAGATGGCTAAAACCTCTTACTTATGTCTCTCCCTTTTATGCAGTCAAATGTAATGACAGTAGAGCCATTGTGAAGACCCTCACAGCCATGGGGACAGGATTTGACTGTGCTAGCAAGTCTGATATACAATTGGTGCAAAGTCTCAGGGTGCCTCCAGAGAGGATTATCTATGCAAATCCTTATAAACAAGTGTCTCAAATTAAGTATGCTGCCAATAATAGGGTCCAGATGATGA